>JAEMWC010000561.1:82500-100000 GCA_016490735.1 Pachyseris speciosa | reverse complement strand
TCCAAACAAACTGAACTACATCATTTAGGAGAAAATAGGCTAACAAAGTGTGTAAGGCTTTTACGGTATTCCGATTGGTTCCTGAGAAAATCCGTTGTAAAGTTGGCCAATAGAATAAAAATAATTTCTAAAAATAATTTGTAAAAGCCTCGTACAATTTGGTGCCCTAACGTGTGAAGAACATTTTCGCTAAAATAGATCCCGACTTTTTGGCCTCCAAAGATTTGCACAGTTTTCACAACTCATTGAAGGTGCATGGTGCCAAAGCGGTCACCGCCTACCAATAGAGGACATCTGAGGAACTCTCGGAAGAGGATACGTGACAAACTAGCCTCATTCAATCGCGGAAAAGTTAATTCCAGGTTCAACGACAGACGGAGTATTCATCTTTTGGTTAAACAGTCAATCCTCTCTAAGGCGGACAACCTCGGGACCAGCTCCAGGTGTCCGCCTTATAGAGAGATAATGTAATTTGACACTATATAAACCTGTGACGTCAGAACTGAAAATAGATCTTTATTTTAAAACAAGTCAGTGACCAGATGTTTGTCTTTCAGCGGCGAATAGGCAAAGCGCTGTAAGTCGTTCCCTTCCGCTCACGATCGCAAACATCGATATTTGCCAGATGAACAAACATCATGGCCCGACATGATGTAATTTATGTCGAGGCATGGTACGCACTTGATAATCCGGTGGTGGTAGGCTTACAGGGTTCCTATGGTAGCCCTTGGGTGGGATGGTAGCTTAATTTGAAATAATATCCAGGCCAAAATCCATTGATTGGATCTAGTGTCCGCCTTGAGAGTTATTTTCTACCAGAAATTTGCTTTAAAAAAAATTCCCGCTGTCCGCATTAGAGAGGTTTCCGCCTCATAGAGGGTTTAGTTACAGAGAAACATGGGAAACTCGGTCGGGACCAGCAATCACTGTCTACCTTGAAGAGGTGTCCGCTTTACAGTGGTGTCCGCTTAGAGAGAGTTGACTGTATTATTATCGGAAGGAATAGGTTTGGTGAAAATAAAACAAAACCTACCGTCTGGAAATCGGTTTGAACGTTGATGCAAACAAAATATGCAATTCGAAATACCGCAAGGTTCGAGCGAAAAATGTCAAAAGACTACTAGACCCTAACTTGATTTAAATTGGGATTTGAAGTTACAAATTGGTAGACGGTCACCAAACAGTTCCCCAGCAATCTACAGTGCCCTTGTGGGGTGTCAACTGTCTGGTGGTGTTTCAAAACGTTTTTACGCCATTTCAATCCCTTCTTCAAACTCCTTCAAATTACATTCAAAGTTCACTTGTAACCCCACCTTAACACATGACCTATTGTTGAAGTGCATGCTAGTCTTTGAAGTTTTACTTACTCAATTATTTTTAGGTACTTTGTTATACTATATAGGGATAAGCTGTTTTAAAAATAAAGCTTCTATCTCTGTCACTCCCACATGCCAAGAGCACGTTCAAGAAAGCAAGACATCAGACGAGCACTCTAATTACTAGTTTCTCACCCGGGACAATTAACCCGCGACCCGCGACAATTTACCCGCGACCCTCGACAATTTACCCGCGACCCGCGACAATTCACCCGCGACACGCGACCTGCGAAAATTAGATTGTCCCCACCGGAATGAGCAGGAATGGCACAGGAATGAACTGGGATAGTTCTTTTAAAAATAACAGACCTCCATATAAATTTGTACTTTTTCTGGTGATCTTTTTTCACGGTATATTCCGCTTGTGATCCAATCAGAAGACCATTTCAAGGACGGTTTTCTTGGCGGAATAGTTCCGCGTCTCAACCAATCAGAAGGTCACTCAGAAACATGATATCTGTTACCATCGGAATATTCCGTATTTCAGCCAATCAGGAAAACTCGATTTTTGAAATAAATTACCAATCAGATTACGAAAGTTATAGACACCGCTTACTCTTTCATACATACATACATACATACATACATACATACATACATACATACATACATACATACATACATACATACATACATACATACATACATACATACATACATACATACATCACATTATTTACCCTCGGATTTTAGAGTAGCTTGTGCAGCTAATATCTCCGAGCATTTAATCATCAGAGAGATATAGACCATCACACCGGGAACTACGTCTCCTACTCTTTTCGAACAGTGTGTGGGTTCTTTTACGTCCCACAGAATCAATTATGAAGAGTTGTGAGACGGGACCTACGGTTTATCGTCCTTATCCGAGAAGACTAGAAAGTCTAACCATTTGCAGATGTTATTACAAAGGCAGCACTATCTGCTCAATTATTTAAAGACCCTGAGTGTTGGTCCGACCGGGGTTTCAACCACCGACCTCCCGCACGCTAGTCCGGTGCTCTACCACTGAGCTAGCCGGTTGGCGGTCATTGTGTCACGATCTCGGTCACGCTCTGAAATAAATATTTTCTTAGACGTCGACATTGTGGTAAAATAATGGAATGTGGTTAAGCGTTTTCTGTACTTATCGACAATGATATTCATCATCACAGAGTTCAATTCAAAATGTTCTGAACTCACAAGGCGCAGTTAAGTGAATCAACAAACAAATTTTTAACTTTCTGTTATTTGATCATGGGTATTTTGGGTTTTTTTTGGTCAATTCAGATACCATTCCAGTACCGTTCTGGTTCATTCCTGTATCATTTTGGTTCATTTCGGCTCATTCCGGTGCCATTCTGGTTCATTCCGGTCCCATTCCGGTTTATTCCCTTCCCGTTCCGGTCCATTCCGTTCCCATTCCGGTCCATTCCGGTTCAATCCGGTTCGTTCCGTGTCATTCCGCCTTATTCCGCCTCATTCCATTCCGTTCCCGCGTTTAGTAACGCCCGTTGTTCTGTTCCCTGTCTCACTAACAACAAATAAGCTTATTGGAAATCCTGTTTGACTTTACACTGTACGAAATGTCATGTCGCAAATTCTAAAGGAAAATGGAAACGGTAAGCTTATTATTTTTTGAAGATTTAAGCTTATAATTGTGCAGACAATTGCTGTGCTTTGACACTTAAAGCACTTAGAGGAATTTTGTTTTTGTTTTTACTCTTTATTTATTCCGTTTCACTTATCACTTACATTACTACGGAAAGACTAGATACTTTTACATAAATTCTACTAGAATGTTCACATGTTCATTCTAAAGTACAGGCAGGCATCTCACTTTGACACAGGTGCATACTACTTACATTTAGAAATAATTACTTATATTACATACTATAACTCATTTGACACGTTACTGCATTACGTACCCATGTTACGCTCCCCCTCCCAGATACTGCTTTTTTGCACATCTAAACCTCCAAAAGAGATTGCAAACTACAGTCTGGAAAAGAGGAAGGAACCCAACCGAGACCATTTCGTTTCAAATATAACGAGGGCATTCGTCTCAAAAGCAAACCTTTTCTCTATTCGGGCGCTGTTTATACTAGTTCTATAAAAACCGTCAGCGCTGGAGTCGTATTTTTAAGTTTATAAGTATATATATAGTGTCGAGCAATAAGAAGAAGATGTTGAACCAGTGGGTCAGGAGATTCACTCACAAAACCAAGGCAGATGGTGCAGGAAAGAGAGTGACCCTCAGGCTGAAAAAGCTTGTCTTTTATCCATGCTAGGACCTCTTTCCAAAAGAGTTGGCTGTATGCGCAGTTCCAAATAAGATGCATGAGAGTTTCTGGGGCTTCTCCGCAAACCGTGCAGAGGTTAGTCGGGAGGATCCCAATTCTGTAAAGAAAGTCGTTAGTTGCGATTCTCCGTTGGAGAAACTTGAATTGAAAAACCCTAAGTTTTGTTTCTTTCGTACATAAAAAGGGCAAGGAATAGGTTTGCTTCCAATTAACAGGAAAGGAATCCGGTAGAGCATCCTCAGCTACCCATTTTATTTGGCTTCGTGTTGGTGGGGAAACCTTCTTTTGAATAAGCATGTTGTAGATTTTCTTACATTTCATATCTGGAACTGAGGGTTTTGGCTCTTCTACTTTTTTCTCCAGTTTGTTAAGATGTGGAGAAAAAGTCTCTTTGTAACTTCTTAAAGCTGATAAAACAGCATGATAGCTGAGAAAATTGGTCTTAATTCTATAATTAGATAGGAAGGCATTATATTTTAGGAAAGTACCATCAGTATCCATTAAATCCTTAACCAACTTTACCCCTGCATTAAACCATGATTGGTAAAAGAAGGGGCGGTGGCCAATCCTTATCAGCGAATTGTACCAAATGCATCAGTGAATTACCGAAATCCTGCTCCTCGTCGGTATAATTGATATTCGTCCAAATTTGCACAATTTCCTCTAGGAAGGCGTTCTGCAGTTTAAGCAAAGGTAAGTCCTCACTCTTCTAATTACACTGGAAAAGCATCTTACCGCCATGTTTTTGCAAGTAATATTCAAAAATCAGCTTCCATTTACCATGACTATCGTCATTGAGATAATTTACTACCCATTTTGTTTTAAGGGCCTTACTAAAGCTGTCAATGTCCACCATTTTCAAGCCGCCTTCATCATACTTATTTATGATTTGAGTCCTCTTAATCTTATCACCTTTACCATCCCACAGAAACTCGTAAAGCAGAGAATTGATTTCCTTCAGCAAACCTCTGGGAGTTGGGAGGGAAGATAATACATAGACAATTTGTGATACCGCTAAACTTTTTATAATTGTAATTTTACCCAGTAAAGTTAATCTCCTTGCTGACCAGCTGTTTAAAATGTTTTCATTTTTTCAAGTCTGTCAGCAAAATTGACCTGCTTGAGCTCATTGACAGTCGAAAACCAAGTTCCGAGAGCGAAAACCTTTTTATCCGCCAGTTGAATTGGTTTTCCTGATGGATAAATATCTGTAGAAGAACTTCGTGATCCAATCCAAAGATATTCCGGTTTTTTCATAATTTGCAGGTAGACCAGAGACTAAAGCGAAAGAATCTAAAAGAAAAATGGACCGCAAAAAAGACGCTTTTGATCCATCTAAAATCATTGTAGTGTCATCAGCATATTGACTAATTTTGCACTCTGAATTCATTACTTTAATACCTTTTATCTGTTTATCATTTCGGACAGTATTTCCTAGTACCTCAGCACACAACAGAAACAAGTATGGCGACAAAGGGCATCCCTGTCTAACACCGCGATTCAAAGAGAAGAAGTCAGAAGACCAGCCATTATTTTGTACACAGCTAGTTATATCGGTGTAGAAAAGCCTTATCCAGGCTCTTAGAGACGGTCCAAAATTAAAATGCGTTAAGGTTTTCTCAATAAAGTTCCATTCCAGGGAATCAAAGGCTTTTTCAAAATCGACAAAGAGTAACAAGCCAGGTACATTTTTTTCCTTCGCGTAATTTATTATACTGTCGATTAACCTGATATTCTCCCCAATAAACCTATTTTTTTGAAAGCCCGTTTGATCGTGATTAATAAGCGTCGGTAGAAATTTCTGTAATCTGTTTGCAACAGCCTTTGATGCTATTTTATAATCGCAGTTTAAAAGTGTTATTGGTCTCCAGTTCTTTAACAATTTAGCATCTTTGTTCTTTTTCGGGATCAATGATATTAGACCTCTTCTTTGCGTAACAGATAAACAGCCTTTGGCATACGAGACATTCAGTGCTTTTAGGAGGTACTGTGAAATATCCTTCCAAAACACTTTGTAGAACTCAACAGGTAGCCCATCACTGCCTGGACGTCATTGTTTTAAGGCTTGCAAAACACTCAGCTTCAGTCAAGGGACCCTCACATTCATCCTGTTCATGTTCGGCTACCTTAATGTTTTCTCCCGCCGAAAAGAAAAGATCGTCATACTCATTTACCTGAGAAGCAATACAGGATGAATAAAGGCTACGATAAAATCCTTGTGCTTCCTCTAGGATCTCACAATCAGTGGTAATCAGGCTACCATCTGCCAATCGAAGTATTTTGATGGTTTTGTTGTTGTGATGTCTTTTTTCTAAACCTGAGAAATATTTGGTATTTTTCTCACCTTCATTGTACCAACGCGTTTTGGATCTTATTATTGAGCCTCGAGTTTTATGTTGGAAAATTTTATCTCTTCTTACCGTCTTAACCTCAATTTGGTTCAAAATTATCGTTCTTTCGCAGTCAGATAAGTCCTTTCGTGCCAACCTTTCACTAAGAGACCTGATATCTGACTCGAGAAGTTGTTCCTCAAAATTGTCTTTCCTTTTCTTCAACTTTGCGTACTCCAGTGACTTTGCTCTAATTTTCATCTTCATTCTATCCCACAAAAGTACAGCATCCACATCATCGTTATTTGCATATTCATTTACGACTTCCGATATCGTTTCTCTTATCAAGCTCACATACTCGCTTTCAAGTAAAAACGAATTATTTAGCTTCCAAAACCCTGGCCCTCGAGGATTTGTTTTATTATCGAGTTCGATTGTTATTAGGGAGCGATCAGTTCTATAGCCAGGGAGGACATCGGCTTGAATGCAAATTGTGCTTAAACAAGAACTTATTAAAAAAAATCTAATCGACAACAAATGTCCGGCCTTCTTCTTCTCCATGTAAATGCGTAAGAATCGGGGTGGAGATCGCGCCATATGTCGGTCAAATCAAGTTCAGCCATCATGCGTTTTGCCTCCATGACCGATTTGAAGTGAGTCACTGGATTTCCTCCTTTCTTATCCTTGGTTACATCTAATACCAGCTTAAAATCTCCTCCCAAGCATATTTCTTCGCACTCGAAAGAACGGACATGATCAGCAACATCTCTAAAAAAGTTTGGGTATCCTGGTTCGGCGCATAAATATTTACTAAAGTGAGAACACGGTCTTCGGTCTCAATATCAACTATAATAAATCTTCCCGCTGGGTCAGAGAACTGTCTTAAGATTTTAAAAACAAAGTTGTTGTTAAATAATACACAAACTCCAGCGCTTGCACTGGAGAAACTACTAAAGATCGCAGAGTAGCCCCATTCAGCTAGCCAACACGCCTCAACATCTATTGTGCTATGAACCTCCTGCAGCAAATATATAGAATATTTTTTCAATCTTAGCCATCGAAAGGTCTCTCTTCTCTTCCAGACATTTGCTAAGCCCCTAACATTTAGGGAGCATATTATCAGGTTTTCACTCATAACTTTAGAAATTTAAGCCTAAATAGCATAAGTAATTTTGAAGGTTTTTCGCATCGGGTTTTAGACAAAAGCAGTATAAAATCCGGGGGGAGAAAAGGTGTAACATAAGCAAAACAACATACAATAGCCATTAAGAAATAACATATAAAAAGACAAACAGACTTCTAACTTATCCCTGAGAGCGCTCCGAAAGGTGTCTGTGGGAGCCCCTTCAATATCCTATTGCTTAGACGTGCATAAATGAAGTGCTCCGAAAGCAGTGATATTTGATACAAACAATGCTTAATTACTCTAACAACTTGTCACGTAATAGTGCGAAAGGTGGCGGAGGAGTAAAGGAAGTGACAAAAAAAGCACAGAAGCAGATTACAATTATTAAGCTTGAAAATTATGCTAATTTTCCACTTTTCTAAAAACGTTAAACAGCAAAGAAAAGAAAAACAGCAACAAAAAAAATGACTTAATGGTTCATCGGGAGCAACATATCGTCCTTCAACAAAAAGTTTGTCGGGATGGGCTTTGCTGAAATACGCATTGAGACCATTTCTCCTGGCTTCTTTCAATTTCTTCATCTGTTTCTTCCTAGAATCGTAGAGTTCCTTCGGTATGTCATCAAACATAGAAAATTCCTAGCCTTTCAATAATTTACGAGCTTGTTCCATCACCCTAGCACTTTGTCTTTGTGCCGCAAAAACCTTGCTATAATGGGACGCGATTTTCCAGAAACTGGTTTACCCGGTCTATGGATCCTTTGGAATTCAATTCTGTCAATTGCATGCTCAATTTGGAGATGTTCTTCCATAAACTTATAGATAACCTCCTTGGTGTTTTCGGTCTTCTGTGAGGGACGGTCTTGCTCCATGCTGACTTCAGAGCTGATTAGCTCCTCAGGAACCCCGATAAATTTGGCATTCTCCCTTCGAGAGTATACCTCCATGTAAAGGATTTGTTTTGTAAGCTCTTCAATTTCAAATTAATTTTTCTTCATGTCAGTCTTTAGAACAGAAATGTCTTCCTCACCGAGGTTCACACCTTCTTTCAATTCGTGCACCGTCTTTTCTAGATTGGTGTTCTTTGCCTTTAACGTGCTAACGTCACAGTCCAATCGGCTTATCGTTTCCTCAATGTTTGATAGCGTCGATGAAAGTTCCATTAATCGGTGCTCAATATTATCCAACTTCTTGAGTCTCATTAACACTTGTTCAATTTTACTCCCTAAATCCTCCGCCATGTTTAAAGCTTCGAAGACTTCTTCTCGTTCCTCGCTGCCTACAGAAGCTTCACGACACTTTTTTTTCCTCCGGCGAAGATATAGAGGATGTAGAAACGTTAGATGACTGAGATCGAGTTTTTCTTTTCGTTGACATCAAGCGAAATAAGGAAATACAAGACACCACATTCGGAGCAACAGATTTCACGTCTTATTCATTCGCCATACCGACCCAGTCCCACTTAGAGGAATTTAGTTCGTAATTGTTAGAGGATCTCAGGGAAGATCTCAACTCAAATGGAAGCCAGATATGGTTTGTTCTCGTTCGTGATTTTATAATTTTGTTTTTCTCTGGGCAGACAACAGCATCTAGAATGGGAACGTGAAGGTGCGCGTGGAATTGGTATTTCTGACATAACTTCAAACCCATTTTTGTTGTACAAAAGGAAAAATAAAATAAGATTAATTCTTACTTTATACATATGGCTTTTTGTGTGTATTTATTTTATTGTTTTTGTCGCTAACTTTAGATGAATATCGTGTCATCCCTCCTTTTCAAAATTTATTTGCTGAACAGTGTGGCCAAAGGACATGAAAGTGTTGTCAAGTCTTTGAACTTCAAATACAGTTGGGATAATAATGAGCATAGGCCATTCATGAAGAATTAGTCCAGGCCAGAAGAGAAGCCTGGCTGTCAAATTTTGAAATGCTCTACTTGATTCTCAAATAATTCCACCTGAGTTTAACAAAGATTCAAAGTAACTACACGTTTCTTTAACGTACATGTTTGTTTATAGCTCTCCTCAAATGTAAGTGGACATTGTCAACTCAATCCTCAATTAACTCCATTCTTTAATTACATAAAGCGTTTTAAGACGTGGTAGTCGAGTCTCATGTCTCAAGTTTTGAGTATTCATTAATTCGCTAAGAAAGAAACAAAAGTCATTCACTGCGCTTACATGTACAGTAATTTGCGCAAATCCTCAGTTGATTCAGGTACATATGTACCGCTTTCTAGCATACACTATTTGTACAGTATTTTTCAGAACTTTGAATCTTTTCCTTTGTTAAATACATTGTATTAAGTTTCTTTCTCTAGTGATTTTACAAAAGTCAGTGAGATGACTTGAATGACAAAAACAATTAAGTGCTTCAGTAGTTGCCAGTTAATTGCTACATAAATCAATTTAGCTATGTGTCTGTCACATTAAATTTCATTGCTCAATTAATGTTTTATTTCTTTTTTCTGATTGGCCTTCAGTTCTATCTCATCAGCCCTTTTGACCTTCCTTCTCCTACACACGCTCAAACAGTTTCTAGTAGCAGTTCACTCCAGTATTGTGGTTGGTTTGGATAGTATAATTGGCATTAATTTGTTTAATGGCCAGCTTGATGTTTGATAAAGTGTCATGCAATTTCAAGTGTACATAGAGAAGAGTAAGACTTAATTTTCCTTACTTTACTTGCAAAAAAAACCACATCAATGTAAGGTGGATAACATTGGTTGCCAGCACTTTTGGTTTGATGAATTATTACCTTTAATCCTTATATATACACCTTGGTTAATTACCTTTAGTGGCATCAAACAAATGCCCAGTATTTGATTATTAAGTTATAATCAAAAGCTCCTCTGAGCCAGCTCATGGATGCATCTTGCTACACTAATTGCGATCTACACTTGACTAGTAATGCAACTTCTTTTCCAGAGTCTATCTAAGTTATTATTCAAACTAGACTGGTTGTGATGTATTCTCGCCCTCACGCAACGTCCAATCAAAGAGATCGTTGTGTGACACCCCGAAAGTTACAGCATGGTAACTGATTTTTGCCATAATATTGAATCACCTTTCAAAAATTATTTTTATACTGATCGTTTATTTAAACCAAAGGATAGACTTTCTGAAAAAGATCGGTGTTTTCGCGGCTAGATTTCACAAATGATACGCGGCTATTTCATTGACATTGAATTAGAATAACGTCCATTGTAATATTATATTCGATATGTTAGTTTTCGTATTTCTTATTTGGCTGACCTTTGCATGGGACCTGTGTCCTGTTGGTCAGACCCTCAACCAAGTTGCTGTTTTATTTCGTCTTACATTCTATGTTTTCTTGTTCATGTATCTTGTCACTATAATGTTTTAAGTTATTATTGAATCTTGCATCATTGTAACAGCTCTTTTGGTTGTAAAGTTAATAAATAAATAAATAAATATGCCTCCAACTTGGAAAGCTATTTCAGACATTTAAGTAATCATGAACTTTGCGATTTTGTCTTCGATAAGAATTCAATACGTGCCTGTCTCAGTTTAAGCAGTGAAATCGATCATATTTTTCTCCCAAAACAAGTGTGTTGCATGTCTAAATATGTTTTTTGGTACAAAAGCTCTGCTGATTACTTTGTTTACGTTGATTCAGTGTAGCGATTGTGACATGGTATGTTGTGTCAAACATAAGATCTAAGTTTTCACCTGATATGCAACAACACGCAGTACTCATCATGCGACGGGGGATTCAATCCGTTGCTGAATGTTCCAATCCCTTGTTCAAACGAATTAGTTGTTCCTTGTCTAAGGCGCCTGAGGATAGGAAATGTCTTATTCCCTTGCTTACGGTCGCCACAGCATGCTTAGCTTTGTTATATAAACATATGCTTTTGGCGTTGTTTTCTTTCTGTTCTCTTATCTTGAACTCCAACCGTGCCCCTCAGTGCTAGTGGCATTAAAATAACTTTTTTTGATTATTAGACATTCCTTCCTCCCTCCTGCATTCTTTCATCGGGTGGCAATAAAAATCGTCGATAGGAAAAGCAATTTCATCATCGCTTTAGGATATCAGCGTGCAATTTTCGTAGATTTCCATTTTCAGTTCTCGGAGCGAAAAGTCATCCGCTTTACAATCTTCACACGCTCTGATCGACGCCATTCATACAGTATTCACTTCATGATACATAAACAGTCGAGCAAGAATCTACGCATTTATACTACCCCCTGAAACTTGCAAACTTTGAGCAAAGAAGACTGCAGGGACAAATACAATGCTTACCAGAGGAGGGGCAGAAGAGATGTTTCATCCAAGTTTAATGAATAAATTAATCAGATTCGAGTGAGTGAGTGAGTGAGTGAGTGACTTTGGAGTGCCTCCTATACCTTATGGCATGACTACGTCATCCATGAGCTAAAAATGTCAGTGGCGCAACTAGAAAAACAGAGTCATTCTAACAATAAAAGAAATAACTACATTCTATTCTGCAAATGATTAAGTCATTAGTCAAGATCTTTTATTTAAAAACGACTGGTATTAAAGCTCTACATGCAAACTCTAGCGTCGTGTATTAAAACTAGTGTGTATTTAAACAATCAAAAAGGCAACGAAGAAGAATGCAACCAAATGTAATCTACTACATATTGGATCTTCCATGTGCTTGCTTCAATGCGTTGGGTTAGACCATTTTGCTCCACCACCCAGTCACTGGCCAGCCCTTCTGCAATGTGTCAGGTGCTTATAATTCGAGCTTTGTCTAGGCTGTTTGACTAATCCAGCTGAAGAATAATTTCTGAATTAAAGTGTTTGTTCATGTAGCAGGGGCACCCAACGACAAATTTTCGGTGGATATCTGTTCGGTGGAGGGTATTTCGCCTTAGGCTTTCGGCGTCGATATAAGAATGAACTCGGATTTTCGTAAGTAAAACGTGGCCTAAAAGATTCGTAATGTGAAAATCATAGCCCCTGAGGTTTTCGAAAAGGTCGTTATTGCTGTTTTTTGCAGTCAAAAACGTCAGCTAGCATTTTCGGAAAGAAAAAAGGTCCCCTAGAAAGTTAACTTCAGCTAGCATTTTCTCAAAGGATGATTTTGTTCCCTAACATTTTCGGGCAATTAAAATTTCAGCTAAAGAATCCGAACAGATGAAATTCTTCTAGCTTATAAAAACATCACTTTAAACATACTTCACACACCATAAGGTACTTAAAAATGCCTTTCTACAGCTTTTGGCTGATTTGGCTCGCTGGGTGCCCCTGATGTAGGCATGACCATCGAGTGTGTTGTGCAACCAAACAACAGCAGTGGCTTCATGCACTGTGCTTGCCGATTAATAGTCCTCTTAATTATTCTCTTTGGGGAGGGAATAATGTTCCTTTGGTTGCAAATAATTATCTTGTGAGAACAAGTGTTCCATTGCAAAGTGATAATTTCTATTTGGGAACATGAAATGTCCTTTTGGATGATCTTCCTGAAACATGATGATGATAATTAATGAACTTTTTAATATGAAATTGACACCATCGTGCATTCAGAAAAGAACTTAATTAATTTAGAATTATAAAAAGTTGTTGATTCAATCACCTACATGGTGGTGAGGTACAGTAAACACCCACATGTGAGAATAAACTAATATATAGATTTAGCCAAGCCTAAAAGCGGAGCTCCACGATTATTATTTTTTTACTGGTATTGAAGAACACCGCACGGCTTTCCTTGCGCCAATATTTTATGTTTAGAGCAGACAACGGGAATTGACCGCGGTTCAAAAACATCAAAACATTACGAGAAAACAATACAGTCGACACGTGTGTTTGTTCAAAAACAAATTTAGCAATCAAAGAATGATTAAATATTTTCATCCAACATCGTTGGACGAGCATGTTTGACGGTTTAGCCACCTCTCACAATAGTGCATTAAATGGCTTTCCATGTTTGATCGAAATCAAACATGTTCATCCAAAATTTCGCATTACGAACAAATGTTTGATCGTTTAGCCACCCCAACAAACAAATCGCGCACAAACGGTAAAAAGCAACCAAATGAGCCACGTAACGTCGAAAATTTCAGCAATAATACGCAAAAATCATTTATTTTGGACTCACTTGGTCCCGTGTTTGGTCAAACATTGTTTTGCGTTTAGCCACCAAACGTTATGCTTGACAAACACGATAATGGAAGAAAATGTTTGATCTTTTAGCCGGGACTTAACAAACATATTTCATAGTACGTTAAGTTTTGACATAGCTTAAATGTCCTAGAAAAGAGAAAAAGGTGATAGTTTGGATAGGTAATCGCATGGGGCCGAGTAAATATCACTTGTGCCAGTTTTCAGAAAGTTTCTGAAATTGCCCTCATCGCGCAAAACATAAGTGATACTAATCCTTAATTTTACGAGGATTCATTGCGATTACGTGTTAATAACATAAGGGCAAACGTTTCTTTCAGTTTTTAACACTGCAGAAACACAGACGCCGAAAAACATGTGCAGTCAGCCAAGCGGAGGAAAACACTCGTTCGCTTGTAAAACAACAAACAAACAATTCAATTAGCTACTTCTTTGTGTCCAAAACGAGTAGACTGTTATTTATATCCATTCGAGACAGAAATACAAGTTTCCTTCTTGAACAAAATTAACAACGATTAAACCAAATGCTAAGCTTCAATTTATTTAAGTTACCTGTGTTGTCGAGGTTTCTACCACTTGAAAATGCGCATCGATCCACTATAGTAAATACACGCATCTACAAAAATAGCAAACGGTTTGTTCAAAGAAAGAACTTCTTCCACTAAGTGTGAGCTACTTGTTCCTCCCATTAATGCCGGTGAGTTGTTAAGAACTTTCTTGGTGAGCTGCAAGATGTCGCGGTAAAGTGAACAAGCCCTGAAGCATTAAATCATTTTGTTTTTCAACCACACAATCCGGGCGTCATAGAAGTGGATCCAAAAATTGAAGAATTTCCTGCGAACAACCTTTCGCTCTTCCATTTTCCAGTTGAAAATTCACCTTCCGGAGTATCTTTTAAGTAGTTCTTGATTTTTATGCCCTTTATGCGAATTAAGAGACAGAAACTGAACTTCGAAGATGATGTTGTTTTGCTCAAAATGAAGACACCAACTGAATCTGAAATCTCGAGCCGCAGAAAGCGCGCGAAAAATTAAGCCTCGTTGTGGCTTGGGTGTCTCGTTTTGGTTAAATTAACTTGACTTGAGCCTGCGATCCAATTGAAAACCATTACCTGATCAGCGGTCAACTTAAAAAAAACAGCGGACCTCGATGAGCTCTAACTTGAGCCCGCGATATGGTCACGTGATACTGGTCAGCGGAAACCTTGTTTTGACAGGTGTCAATTAGCCATGACACGGATGCCCTATATCAAAGATATACGCTGTAAACTAGGTGATCAGCTGGAGTATGGCCGCCATGTTGGATTATTATGATTATTATTAGGATATTATTAATTATTGGGCGACTCCGTCGTCGTCGTCGTCGTCGTCGTCGTGCGTACGCGCCCACGAACAATACCGCTAGCCATTTTTACCATGAGAAAAGCAGTTGACGGGTTTCTATAAGTATGGTGCTCCGCCGGAGCTCCGCATCATTGTATTCCGCGCATATATATACAAATTACTTCCAGTATTATAATATAGTCTATATACCGAACGAAATCTTGAGTTGGCTAAAATTAGCGCGCTTGAAGTTCTAGGAGTTGACCACGTTTCAACCATTCGAGCGCGCTTGAGGTTCTGGCAGTTGATGACGTTTCAACAATTTGAGCGCACTTGAGGTTCTGGGAGTTGATGAAGTGCCTCAGTAATAGCCGAAGCGAATGAAGTTGTGGGTAATGAAGACGTCACTGCTTTAAATATAGGCGGGATAGCATTTATGAAAACAGAAGCACATGGTTTGTCGAGGTAAGCAAGGTTTTAGCTTCTTAAGTTTTGTTAGTTTAAGAGAAGACTTGAAGGAATTCCGGGTTACACTTTTGGTATAAGAAACCTTGCGGTCCAAAACTGCGAACTGTGAGACAAACATACCCTGTACAAGTCATTTCCAGCGACTGAGAGCAGCTGAAAGACTCAGCGGGCACCTAAATCTTTTCCATTGACTGAAAGACTCTGCGTAAAACAGGGGCACCTAACGAGCAAAATCAACCAAAAGCTATAGAAAGGCATTTTTAAGTACCTTATGTTGTTTGAAGTCTGTTTAAAGTGATGTCTTCATCAGCAAGTTCATCCGTTCGGATTCCCTAGCTGAAATTTTAATTGCCCGAAAATGTTAGGGAACAATATCTTTCTTTTAGAAAATGCAAGCTGAAATGAGGTTTCCACAAACTTTCTAGGGAGCTATTTTCTTTCCGAAAATCGTAGCTGACGTTTTTGTCTGCCAAAAACAGCAATTACGACCTTTCCGAAAAACATAGGGGCTATGATTTCCCAATTGCGAATCTTTTAGGCCACGTTTTAGTTACGAAAATCCGAGTGCACACTGTTAAATCGACCCCGAAAACCCAATCCGAATTGCCCTCCAGCGAACAGATATCTACCGGAAATTGCCGTTGGGTGCCCCTGGTAAAACCTACTCCAAAACTACGATTTGTCAGACAAAAATCACTTCCAGTGACTGAAAGACTCGGTCAACAACTAAGCTTTGTTAGACGTTCGAGGCCTCCAGCTGAATTCGAAGTCAGTTGTGAAGTTGAAAACCCGGCATCACGCAGCATTTTAAGAGACCTAGTTAGTCAGTTTGTAGGTCGAATAATACATTGTGTATTGCTGTTTACTTATATTTATAACGTTTGTTGCTTGTAGGAAAACTTTGGATTTCTCATCTATTTGTCCGCTTTCTCGCGTGTGGAAAGGTGAGAAAAAAAATGCTTGCTCATTTTATGAATTCTATTTTCGAGAAACGGGGAATTTATTCTTGTGCAGTTGATTGTTTTCTCACCTTTCCGCAAGAATGAAAAATGAATGCAAATGAAAGTTGTCCTACAAGCAACAGACGGTATAAAAATAATTAAACAGCAATACAACGTACTATTATTCTTAACAGCGGGGGCAGTTTTAGTGTGAACTATGACTAGTTTAATACCCACCAGAGTACGATCCAAGACTCAGCTTAAATTTGTCACCTTCACTGGCAACACCAAACAAGCTGTACTCGGCGTAAGCTGTATTTCCGTTGAAGTCTTCTAGATCCACTCGAAGCCTGCTTTGCTCTTTCGTCAGGCGGTGAATCTTGTCCAGTCCGAGCCAGAACTCACCATTCAGATTTCCGAAGCCCTGTTTGTATTCGTTCCAGCCTCGGTAGAAATCAACCGAGCCGTTCAGTCTCTTCTGGAGTACAGTCCACCCCCCACCGGATGTCAGTTGGTCACAAAATACCTCAAACGCATCAGCATTGTCAGGTTCAATTGTATAAACACCATCTTGTTTTTCACCTGCTCTGTAGAGGTCCGCACAGTTCTGAACTGAGAAAAAGATGGTTGGTAGGTTTATTTCACAAATACATGGCAGCCCTCTAAGGCTGATGATTAGTATGATGATGATATCGATGATTAGTCGAAGTTATAAAGAGAAACGATTGGTCGACAAAGAATATTAACAAAAAAATTAATATAAATTGTTTCCTTTTGTTCTTATAGCTAATTAGCATTGTGTGTACACTATATATTCAACTCTGTATTTTGTAGTTTATACTGACGATGACACAAGTTTCTGTTGAAACATGTTTTTAAATTTAAAAAATGTTGCGAACTTCCTTAAACTTGAAGCCTAAAATATCGCATGGCGTCGTTACGGGCGGTTGCGTGTTATTTCGCTCTGTTCACTTTTGCTATTTTCTACATTAAAAAGTAAGCCTTCTGCAGTTCGAACGTGCTATACGATATGGAGCAAAACCAAGGTCTACAAGAAACCTTTATCTACTCTTCGCTTTGGTCATACCGCCGAATAAATGGAACTGGGCTTCGAACATCACGAACTTCACTAATTCAGCTCCTTCTTCTCCTATCAGGCGATATCGAAACTTGCCCTGGTCCTAGCGACAGATGTGGCTTGTGTCTAAGAGCTTTGAAGAAAAACCAACGCAGGATGTTTTGCTCTCAAGTGTCATTTGAAGTTTCACCTGAAATGCTTCTGCCCTGATGACACCGGAGTCAAGTGTAATTCTTGTCTTTTTAACAACAATAATAATAATAATAATAATAATATTTAATATTTGTATTGCGCTTTTCCTATAAAAATAATTAAAAGCGCATTCCAGTTAGCAAAGTAAAATTACCGACTAATTTAAAAAGTTAAAACCTAAAATCCTGACATAATTAAAAATATTAAAAACTTTACACTAAGCACTGAATTTAACAAAAAGCCTAAGAGTAGAAAAAAAAGATACGTGCAATAAAATAC
>JAEMWC010000561.1:75000-77500 GCA_016490735.1 Pachyseris speciosa | reverse complement strand
GCTCGCATGTCTCTTGCGATAAGTACTTCCGTATACGCCTTAGTTTGTAAAGATGAAAATATGCTGCTCTGCATAGTTTGTTAACGTGAGTGTTCATGGTGAGTTCCGAGTCAAACCATGCACCTAGATTTTTCACAGCAGAGGAGGCTAAAGCCACTTTTGATGTGCCAACCATGAGAGCATCAAGCTTATAACACCCAAGATGGAGCTGATCAAGATCAACAAGAAAATGTTCATCGATATGTCATCCCTGAACTTAGCGAACTTGTCTCTAAAAAGGGCCTTAAGATTCTGCATCAAAACATTAGAGGCTTGCTGGCAAACAAAAGTATCATCTTCCAAATCCTGGTTGGCTTTAGGAATGTACACATTTTCTAGGTCAGTGAAACACATTTATCCTCTGAAAGCGAAGCCGAGGTCCAAATTGAAGGTTACACATTTATTGCAAAGTCGAGGGCTTCTGGTCAAGGTGGAGGTGTTGGTGTTTATATTTCTTCATCTATCCCCTTTCAAAGACGAATGGATCTAGAACAAGAGGATATTGAATGCATCTGGATTGAAATATTTTTTCCTAAAACCAAAGGCTTTCTAGTTGGAATTATTTACCGCCCTCCGGATTCTTCTAGACATCTCTGCGCGGATTTCAATTGCGCGGATTTCAATTTCAAAAATGTATTCTCTCAGGTGACATTTACTGTAACTATTTGGTGTCCTCGGATCACAAAGAAATTAAATCCATTCTCACCTACTTTGGTCTGAAACAACTCATTAGCAGCCCCACGAGAATTACGCGCGAGTCTAAGACCCTAATTGATGTTATTTGCAGCAATGTACCTCATAACATCTCTTCGGTGAAAGTAATCCCAGCTGGCTTAAGCGATCATGAACTCATTGGATGTGCTCGCAAGCTGAACAATGTTAAGTTCAATCCGCGAATCATTACTAGCCGAAATTTTGCTAACTATGACCCTTAGCTATTTTGCGAAGAGTTAAATTCTGCGAATCTTGAAGATCAGCGTAAGTGAGGCATGGGCCTCTTTACGAGACATTCTCCAACGGTGTCTCGACAAGCATGCTCCCCTTATTTCGAAGAAAGTCAAAGGCCGACTATGTCCTTGGTTGATTCCAGATGTCAGAAAGGAGCTAGATGATTCTCAGGGATGGTTTGCTCAGGAAAGCCCGCCGAACTAATCAGGAAATTGATTGGTCTTCTTATAAACGCCAACGTAACAGAGTATCTGGCCTTGTTAAAAAAATGTAAAAGCAGATATAATCAAGATCTTCTTAAAGATTGTGCGGACTCTCCAGATAAATTTTGGGCAGCCATCAAGAAACTCTATCCTACCAAGTTACCTTCTCAACAAGGTTCGGCATTTGTGATAAATGGATCAAAGTCAACTGACAAACGTTTCATTGCAAACATTTTTTGCGAATATTTCAGTACCGTTGCCAGAAATCTGAAAAGCAAATCAATTTTGCTTCGTGACTTTGTCTGGAGCAAACCTGCTGAAGAGAATCTTCCCAATCAAGTTACGGAAAGTCAATTTACTTTTAAAGCTGTGAAAGAGTTAGAAATTCTTAAAGAGCTAAAACATCTTAAGCGGAAAAAAAGCGTCTGGACTGGATAATTTCCCCCCGGGATTGCTCAAAGATGCTGCTCCTGTTTTAACTAAGCCTTTGACATTTATCATCGATTTATCTCTTGAAACTGGAGTTGTGCCTAGTGAGTGGAAAGTGGCTAAGGTGATCCCCCTCTACAAATCTGGGTCTCTGACTGAGATTGACAATTACAGACCTATCTCAATTCTCCCTACTTTGTCACAGATCTTGGAGAAAATAGTGTACAAGCAACTGATGGCTCATCTAGAACGTCATAGTCAACTTTTTGAGTACCAATTTGGTTTCCGTTCGAACCGCTCAACGGAACTAGCTGTTACTTACTTCACTGATCTCATTAGAAAAGAGGGCGACAATGGAAAGGCAACAGGAGCAGTTTTCATTGACTTATCAAAGGCATTCGATACCATCAGTCATTCTGTTCTATTAAGTATGCTGTCCCGTTATGGCGTATACGATATGGAACTACAATGGTTTACGGTTTATTTATTTCTCCGCAAGCAGATCGTTCAATTTAATGGTGTCCTTTCTGAACCAAATCCAATTAACACTGGAGTTCCTCAAGGAAGTATTCTTGGGCCTCTCCTTTTTCTCATCTTCTTTAATGATGTGCATAGTCCTCTTCGTCATTGTAGGATAATTACTTATGCTGATGGTACAGTGATTTTTACATCCTCAAGTGATATCGATGTGTTACAAAGCAGCCTTTCCCAGGACCTAGATAATCTCTCTAACTGGTTTCGTGATAATGAACTTATCCTTAATCTGAACAAGAATAAATCCGAGGTGATGCTGTTTGATACCGGAAAACGGTTAAATTTGTTTCAAGGCTGTCAAGTCAAGCTATCGGTTAATGATTCTCCCATCAACACCACTACATGTT
>JAEMWC010000561.1:60000-67500 GCA_016490735.1 Pachyseris speciosa | reverse complement strand
CTCCTGATCATGTGACCCTTCAATGCTTTGTTTGGTATTTGTTCTTTGAACCTGATGATGCGGCCCTCGTCAGCTGTGAAAGCAAAGCGTGCTGAATTTGGAGACAAAAGTTCAGAATTTGCAAAACACACCATTTATTAGTTTTAGGAAGGGTCTCGTTGTGACCTTGCGAATCGTTGCTAAGTTGCAGGCGTCTAATGTTATTATTATTATTATTATTATTATTATTATTATTATTATTATTAACATCTATTATTATTAGCAACTTTTTAGGTTGTTTTTTTTTTTGTCACATTTTCTGGAAGCTGAGCCATTACTTTTTTCAATTATTTAAAGCTTCATATTAAACATATTTTTTTTAGGCCTCTTCTCACAACAATTTTGAAATACGAAAATTTTAGTTTTGCTGAAAGTGTACATAAAATTTTAAGAGTGCGTTTTTTTAAACAGTATTTATCCTTGTAAATAGTTTGTTGTAAATATGTTCTTCATGATATTCTTAAATAAATCTTTCTATTAAAAAAAATTATTATTATTATTATTGTTGTTGTTGTTGTTGTTATATATATATATATATATATATATATATATATATATATATATATATATATATATATATATATATATATATATCATAAGCATCATAGGGCCCGTTTTGAAAAGCTCAGCGTTCAGAAGTCTCCCATAGTTCATTGGCAAAGAGAGCATCCAAGTTCACTTATTCGATTCGAGTTGAAAGAACTCGGAATTTCTTCTGTGCTAATCACTGACAGATTGCTTAAATGTTTATATTTAGACATTTTCTCTTGTTTGTTGCTATTGTTATTTCTTGGCCTGGTTTAATGAGACTTTTGCCAGTTGTCTGCCTTTGAAATAAATTCTACAAGCTCCGACCGTATTAAAATAAATTAAAAATAAAAAAAAGTTCTTAAAATAAATCAGTTTCTTCCGCGTAATAAAAGAATCACATCATAATTTACATTGACGTAAAAAATTCTGTAGGTTAAATTAAAAGTTTTCTTACTGCCAGCATGCAAGACATAACTTTGAATTTAGTAGACATGGTTCGGATAAACCACATCCGAAACACACCGGTGAAACACTGATGAGGGGTTATCCCGAAACGTTTGACTGTTAAACATATAGTTTCTAAGCACTCAAAACAACAACAAAACTTTCATTTAGCATTTACAGACAGTAACTCGAGTGCTACGCAGCAAAACATTTTTTGACTACATCCGAAACATCACGATCATCATCACCGATCTTCATCATCATCATCATCATCATCATCATCATCATCATCATCATCATCATCATCATCATCATCATCATTATCATCATCATCCGAAACATGTCTACTCAATTCGTATTTGTCGTAAATCTTATTGGGCGAAGAAGTGGCTTTGAAAAACATTTAACTAAAAAAAATTGCAATAGGATATTTCTTAAAAACATGCATGATATAAAGTTAAAAGGCAAGAAAGCTAAGCCGATGACGTTTCGACGTCAACGTAACGTCATAGACCGATATCACATTTCTGATGAACAATAGATTTTGCCCGTCCAGACTCGTCATCAGGATGAGTTCTAGCTCCCACTGGATTAAGATCCTTTTTGTTTGCTCGTTTTGTGGACGAGGCTGGACGGGCAAATCTATTGTTCACTACAAGCTTGATATTAGTCTATTATCAAGTTAAAATGTTATCATTTTTTGACTTGATAATAACGTTACGTTAACGTCGAAACGTCGTCGGATTAGCTTTTTAACTTTTTATCATGTTTTTAAGAAATATATATCTCTTATTACAAAACTAAAAGAATAGATTAAAGTATAGAATTTGCTCGATATTTTCGCAGTTAACAAAATTCTAAAAGCCGTGTTTGTATTTCTCAACTACGGAAGGTATTCGCCTTGCATGGCATAAAAACTGTGGAGTTGAGGTTGAGTAAATTAAGGCAAACATATTTTTTTTATGTGAATATTTGCCCGTACTAAATGTATCTTCTGTATTCCGGGTCCGTGAAGAAATCGTTATTTTTGTTGATAGACTATATATATGTATTTTTCTATTAGTTAAAACTTTTATCGTTCTTGTATTGTCCCATCAGATTTCATGCAAACAGCATTTTATTTTCTCGAGGAAGCTATTTCCAAAGCAGTTCCACACCGACGTTGAATATATTGTGAAACTACACATTTCATATTTTTCTAGTACCAACCAAAGGGCTCAGTTATGAGGCCTTCCAAACGGTAGAAACGACAAGCGATACGACTCCGTAAACAGCTAGGCGGAGGTTTTCTCCTAAAACAGCAATTCGCCATCCAACAGGAAATGATTAGAAAAAAAGAACAACAGTTTGCCCTGACAGGGACAATTCACTTTGCATTACATTCCTCTATTTTTTTCTTTGCGACAGTGACATTTGTCCGTGACAAAACAAGAGAGAGACGGAGTCGTAAACCAGTGAGCAACAAAGCGACACCTGACCACCCCTTGGAAGGCGTCTGTTGTGTATTTGTCTATCGAAAAAGGACATTGACGATCTAAATTAAACTTTGAATTAAAAGCAAAAAAATAATAATAATTTGATGTTCGCAAAGTGTGTAAAATAGTCGACGGGTTAAAGTCAAATATTTGTAACTGAGGGGACAGCGACACCCTACTAGCAGAGCCTATCTTAAACTTCGAAAGAAAGACTCGGCAGAAATCGAGTCAAGTCTTTATTGAGCGTGCACCTGTTTCAACCACCCGCGTGGGGTTGAGTGTTGTGGGCTCAGTTACGTTTTGCGTGCGGTACAAAAAAAAAAACAGTTTGACGACAGAAAACCGGATTGACTTGCCCATAAGTTGGGGCTAAAAGAAAGGCTCTGCCAGCAGGGTGGGACCGCTGAAAATTCATGCCAGAAAATTGTACGAATCGAAATAAATTTTCGATTAAACGAAATATTGACTATTGTTGATTCTAATGCTTGTTTATGCCGGTAACGAAACAGTCGAATTGGCACTCTAGTAGGGGATCCGAGAGTCGCACAGGCTGTGTGCTTGTTTAAACAGTGTATCCGAGTGTACGAAAAATGTCTAATCGTGTAAAAGAAAATGTTAATATGTGAGAACGAATATAAGAAAATCATATATTTGGACTGGGGATTAAAGAATGGATATGTGAATGATCATCGCAGTTATGAACACTACTTCAGCAGTAGTGAAAATGAAGCCTGAAAAAAAAAATTCATGTTGGTTGGAATCTCGAACAAGCCTGAAATTTTTTCAGGCTTTATTTTCACTACTGTTTAAGTAGTGTTCATAACTGCGATGATCATTCGCATATTCATTCGAAATATTCTGTTAATAGTTAAGTGCCAGCGTGAAAAATATTGAAAAGAATAAAGAATCGATACAAGCAAGTCATCCTACCAAAACAGGTTGGGGACATTATTCCAAACAAACTCCATGCTGTAAAAATGACGGCTGCAAAGTCGCGCAGCGTTGGTTTCCACATCTCGAAACTGCAGGGACGTTGCTTGATGCGAATTCACTTTATTCTAAACATCTTGCACGGTCTCCAAACATTTCCCTACCGACAGGTGAAACAAAACACAATTAATGACCGGTATTGAAAGACAAAGGGAAAGGAGGCTTAACCTGTTATGAAGAAATTTAAACAAAGTAGTCGACTGACTACAGTTATGACCTTAATCATATCTTTATGGCCGGAATGCTATTTATCTGACTTTTCCATTCAGGTTTTGAATAAGTTGAGGATTCTGTAGCAGCAATACGGGCTAAACACCAATTGATATGACGCATATCAATGGTGGGCGGAAAATGTCAAGATTGATGACACATATCAATAATAATCAATAATGGGTTTATTTATTATTTATAACTTTCCTCGTTAGCACTTTGCACAACTTTTTTCCTTTTCTGTCTGTTACGTACGCCGCGGAAAGATAAATATATTGAAGATAATTATAATTGGAAGCTTTTCTCATCACCCTTGTTGACGTTGTCAGTAATAGGAGATTGGATGTCATTTGCCGGTCTGGGAATTATAAGCTTTCATAAGAATCAGAAGTCCTCCGAAGTTAAGTGAGAATCTTCCAGGAGTTTAGGCAACTAGTACACCTTTTGCCGGTCATTACCAGTAATTGTACTTTCAATAGTTAAATTAATTTTGATTAACGTCAAAATACATTCATTTGAACGAACCGTCATTCACTTTCGTTGTCAAAAAAATCCATTAAGCATATTTGCATATTCATATAAACATACATTAACACATTTAGGCAACCATTTGCACTATGAGGTTGTCTAAAGTACTAAAAACATTAACACCATTTTTAGTTCAATAAGGAGAATAAAATAATAATAATAATAATAATAATCTTTATTTATATAGCGTTATTTCTACTAAGAAACCAATAACGCTTTACAATGATAATACCTATAAAATATATGATAATAATACATGAAAATAATAGATAATAGTAATACCTAAAATATATAAAAGACTATACTATGAATAACTAATCAAGATAAATATTTACAAGAAAAATAATTCAACAAGAATAAAAGAGTTAAAATGCTTCTTAAAAACAACGTTTAAAAAGAAATGTTTTGATCTGCTTCTTAAAGGTGCTTAAAGATTCAGTTTCTCTAGTTCTCTAGTTCTCTTGTTAGGAAGGCTGTTCCATAACATAGGACCATTCACAGAAAAAGCTCTTCTTCCGTATGTCTTAAGGTTGTACCGCGGGACAACGAGGAGTCTTTTCGAGGAAGAGCCTAAAGACCTGGTCGGTTCATATTTAGTGATCATGTCAGATATATAGAGTGGCGCAATGCCGTGGTATGCCTTAAAAACTAGTACTAGGATCTTAAATTCAATTCTGACAGCAACAGGCAACCAGTGGAGTTCTTTAAAGTGCTACTACAATCAGAAAATCACTTGTCTTTTTTCTTCAAATTTCGAAAGTGTGTTTGCTTAACACCCGACTCGCGAAATTTCAAGCTTTAATTTCAAGCAGAAGACTGTTTACTTTGAGTGCAACTTTTTAATTTAACGGTGCGCCATTACTCACGTTCGTAACTGACCGATTAGGCCTCGGAGAGCTGAATCCAAGATAAAATGACGTCATATGCGCACTGGTTTAAAATTGCAGTGTGTGAATGCAGGCTATTAAGTATGCAAAACACGAGTTTGAGAGTCTGAAAGCTCAAAATCCCCGTCCTGCACACTAAATCAGCCGGGTTTACACACACTGCATTCTTAGTCTTCTGAACTTTTTACGTCATTTTGTCCTCGATCCAGTTCTCTTAAGATTATGAAGTTAGTAATGGCGGACCGTTAAATTAAAAAGTTTGCACTCAAAGTAAACAGTCTTCTGCTTGAAATTAAAGCTTGAAATTTCGCGAGTTGGGTGTTAAGCAAACATACTTTCGAAATTTGAAGAAAAAAGACAAGTGATTTTCTGATCGTAGTAGCACTTTAAGTATCGGAGTAATATGTTCAGTCTTCTGAGTGAATGATAGTAAACGGGCAGCAGAGTTCTGTACATATTGACGTTTTTGAACGAGGTTTTGTGGCAGTCCGGATAATAGCGAATTACAATAATCAAGTTTAGAAGTCACAAACGCATGTATAAGTATTTCAAAGTGTTGATAAGATAGAAATCTCCTTATTGTAGCTAAATGTCGAAGTTGATAAAAGGCAGTCTTGCAGACGTAGTTAACATGTTCCTTCATCAGTAGTGTCTTGTCGAACCAGACTCCAATGTTTCTAACAGATTCAGAGGCTTTAATTAGTTCGGTGCCGGCATAAACAGAATCCAGAGATGGAGACGGTCTGTGATGTGCATGAAGTATCAGCAGCTCTGTCTTATCATTGTTCAATTTGAGCTTGTTGCCCGTCATCCATTCATTGATATCAGAGACACAAGTTTCTATTGTTGACCTAACCTCATCAAGAGTGGCGATGTAACTGGAAGGCTGGAAGGACATATAGATTTGCGTATCATCCGCGTAAAAATGATAAGACATATTATGCTCTTTAATAACATCTGGAAGGGGTGCAGTATATAATAAGTATAAGATTGGTCCCAGCACAGATCCTTGTGGAACTCCGTAAAGTAGATCGCGTCTAGATGAATATCCATTCTCAACACATACGAACTGACTGCTATTAGTAAGGTATGAGTGTAGCCATCTAAGAGCTTTCCCGTCAATTCCAAATCAATGACGTAGTCTTGAGAGCAATATAGCATGATCTACGGTGTCGAATGCTGCCGAGAGATCGAGTAACAGCAGTGCGATGCATTTACGTTCATCAATGCTACGTCCAATATCATTGTGCACCTTTACCAGCGTTGTTTCAGTACTATGTCCTTGTTTATAGGCCGAATGGAGAAGTTCGTGCAAATTGTTATCATCAAGGTAAGAGTTTAGCCTAGCTGCAACCACTTTCTCTGTTGCCTTCGAAATAAATCTTAAATTAGAGATGGGTTTAAAGCTCGGAAAGAGTTCACTATCAAGTGAGGGCTTCTTTAGCTTTGGAGTTAAAACACCCTGCTTAAACTTTGCTGAAACTACCGCTTCCTCAAATGATAGATTCACTGTTCTTACAATAACAGGTAGTAGAGTGTCAGAACAGTCCTTCATGAGTTTACCCGGTAGAGGATCAAGCATACAGGATTTTCCCCACGCCTTCGCAAGTGACGTTGTCAACTCATCAGCGGTTGTAGGTGTAAAAGAATGCAACTTGTGATCTGGATCTATTAGAGCTGTAGTTTCCTGGTGGTCAGCGGTATTTACAGATATAACAAAGCCATTTCTAATAGCCTGTACTTTTTCTGTAAAGAAATCTGCAAAACGATTTGCAAGATCCGTCGCAAAATCATGAGAAGGCAACTTAGAGGGCGCTTTGAGATTCAGCATTTTTTCGACGGTTCTGAATAGTTCAAATTGATTAGAGCTATTCTCCTCAATGACCGATGAGTAGAACTTCATATTAGACTCATAGATGAGACAATTAACTCGATTACACTGATCTACATACATCTGTCGTGCAGCAGTAGTACGAGTCTTTCGCCATTTGCGTTCAATTCTCCGACGCTCCGCTTTCTGTGATGTGATTTCTTCAGTGTACCAAGTTGCCGCAGGTCTTAAAGTAATAACACGCCTTTTGAGGGGGGCATGCTGCTCGAGCAATAAGGACAAAGTATTTTCATACAAGTTCGAGAGTTCTTCAGTATTATTGATTTGCTCAAAATTCATCAATGGCGAGTTTCTGATGACTTCTCTGAAGTTCTCTCTGTCAACCTGATTGACTTTCCGATAGCTGATTTCCTTGCATGGAAAGTTGGACTTTTTTATAGCTAACCCACAATGCACAGCGAAGTGGTCCAATTTTACTGGATCTGTAATGTGTACATTGGAGACTAAACTAGCCTCATCTGATCTTGTTATTATAAGATCTAGGGTGTGACCATTTCGATGAGTC
>JAEMWC010000561.1:5000-50000 GCA_016490735.1 Pachyseris speciosa | reverse complement strand
TTAAGGATGTTTCTAAGAGGCTTTCCTGCTGCCATGGTAGCATTATATGTCAAAAAATGATCACAATTTGTTGAGGAAGTTTTTGATACCATGTTCGAGAAGACAAACGAAAAATTGTGGGAGTATCGATCCCTTAAACAGTCAGCGTTTAAAAATAACAAAACAATTTCAGCCACCTTTAATCCAGAGATGGGGGGCCTAATGCACTAATGGGCTTTACGATGCGGCGCTTGCCCACCAAAACACAACTGACGTCTTGTGCGATGTTACCTCCTTTGGAGGACTTTTTGAATAAAGGTTGAATAAAGGTGAACTGCACTTCTAGCTAGAAGGATAGAGCCATGGTTGACCGCCGCCGCCAACTTAGTGTCTCAGTATTGAGAGAAAATCCTGACCATTAATAGCGGAGTTCCAGCGGCCCGAAGGGCCGCGAAGCGGAGCACCATACCTATAGAAACACGTCAACTGCTTTTCTCATGGAAAAAAATGGCTAGCGGTATTGCTCATGGGCGCGCACGACGACGACGACGACGACGACGGTGGTGTTGCCCAATAACTAATAATATCCTAATAATAATCATAATAATCCAACATGGCGGCCATACTCCACCTGGCCCAGCAGCTGACAGCTAGTCTACAGTTTACACCCAGCGTACATCTTTGATACTGGTCATCCATCTTATAGCCAATTGACACCTGTCAAAACAAGGTATCCGCTGACCAATGTCACGTGACCATATCGCGGGCTCAAGTTGAGACCTCATCGAGGTCAGCTGATTTTTTGAAGTTGACCGCTGACCAGGTACTTGCTTTCGATTTGATCGCAGGCTCAAGCCAGGCGTGGGACACCCAAACCAAATCGAGGCTTAATTTTTCGCGCGCCTTCTGCGGCTCGTAATTTCACATTCACTTGGTTTCTTCATTTTGAGCAAAACAACTTCGTCTTCGATCGAAGTTTGTCTTTAAATTCGCGTAAAAAGCATAAAAATCAAGAACTTGTCAAAAGATACTCCGGAACGTGAATTTTCAAGTGATGAAGGGAAGAGCGATTTTTATCAAGAAAAGATTCAAACTTGGATCGATTTTGCGGTTGGAAACAGTATAATTCAACGCTTCAAGGGCTTTCACTTTACCGCGGCATCTTGCATCTCACTAAGAAAGGTCACTTAACAGTTCACCTGTGTTAATGGGAGGAACGAGTAGCTCAAACTCTGTGGAAACAGCTCTTTCTTTGGACAAACCGTTTGCTATTTTTGCGGATGCTTGTTTTTACTTTACTGAAGCTTACGTATTTTCAAGTGGTAGAAACCTCTACAACACAGCGCAGGACAGTGAGGTAAATTAAATAAATAGAAGCTTAACATTTGGTTTAATCGTTGTTACTTTTGTTCAGGAATGAAACTTGTATTTTTCTCTCGAATGGATATAAATAACAATCATCTGTACTCGTTTTGGACGTAAATAAGTAGTTGAATTGTTTGGGGTTTTTTTTTGTTACGTTGTTTTCTTTGCAAGCGAACGAGTGTTTTCACTCGGCTTGGCTGACTGTTTTTCGACCTTGGTACCTCAACAGTGTTAAGAAACTTTTGCCCTTATCTTAATAACACGTAATCGCAATGAGTCCTCGTAAAATTAAGCATTAAAGCTCGAGTAAAAAAAAAGCCGATCAAATGCATGTGCATGTGCACGTCTCAAAATCTGACATAAAGTTGTCAAAATTTGAAAAACGTTTTAGAGATCTTCGTGGAAAGCGGCCTGTAAACAACAATATTAAGTTTCGACGTCTATAAACATGTCGTCTTAATTTGTTTGAACCGGTAAGAATCAGCGTTTGGATTGTTAAAAACACCGAAATGGGTTGACTGGCTGGGCTGGCTTTGATAAATTTTATATTGGACGGGTCTGCGAGAGAAATGCTGGTGTGGTTTGGCAAGCGCTTTCTTCGTTAACTGGATGACGCTTTGCCACTGAGAATCATTAATTGAAGAAGGTTCTTCGGAAGACATGGGAAGTACCAGTAAAACTATAAAAGCTCTTAAGCGTTTTGTGTCAGCCAAGGAAAGATTTTGTGGGAAATGGCGCTATTATTCAGCTCTGTCGCGTTGCGAGTGATTGCTGCCTCAGCGATTCCTGTTGACTGCTCTAAACGATCAGGTGTGGACCTCTTTTTTGTCTTTTCTACGGACATTTATGTCAAAATTGCTAAGCAATTTTTGTTACTTGTCTAATTTCTCCACCTTCTCCAAGAATCTTCGAAGAAATATTATTCGTATTGTGCTTTGTTTTCTTGTAATACTTGTGTTTGTTGTTCTGTTGTTTCTGAACCGCGGTCAATTCCTGTTGACTGCTCTTAACGATCAGTTTTTACCCTTTATTGTCTTTTCTACGGGCATTTATGTCAACATAAATACCGATTTTTCTAGACTAATCAGTACAAGCTATTATTATTACAAGCTAGTCTTGTTTAATTTCTCCACCTTCTTCTTCCAGCAAAACACTCGCATCGTACTTTGTTCGCTTGTAGTGTTTTCTTTTTTCAATCCGCTTTGAATTCCGTTACGCTTTCATCTGAAAGTAGTTAGGACTCACGAACGTCTGTATTTTTTTTGCAAACGTTTGCTATCGAAAACTCTTCGTTTTCCCTGCTGCTGCCCAATTGTTTTGGACACAAATTAAACTGGCCCAAATAAAGCCATGCGAAATTGCTCAGTGAGAGTGTGCAACTCCGATTCTAGGCTTGGCCTGGCTAAATATAAGCTTATATATGGCCTTCAGCTTTTCTTTTTATAATCGCTACATACCAGACTGGAATGGTGTTCCATCGAACATCATGCATGCACCTTCTTTAAGCAGTTTTAAGTCCTATCTATTACATTATTTGTGTCAATTTTAAATCAGCTGTAGCTTGTGAGTGACAAGTATGTAATTTAATTAGGTTAGCTTTGGATTGTATTTCAATTTTACTTCTTTATTTTTAGTGTCAATCTCAAAGCAGGGTTGACTTGTAAGAGACAAGTATTTGATTTAATTTGATTAGGTTAGCTTTGGGCCACGTTTAAATTTCACCTCTTAGTTTTTAGAATGTGTAATACAGTAATAGCCCACGTATAAGAACCAGAATTTTCTAATTTAGCCTAAAAACATTCTTATATAAATGGTACTGAAAGCAAATTTAGGCTACCAAGGTTCTTAAAATAGGTTCTTAAATTTTCATATGAATTTTATCTGAATATACTATATATATGATAAATATCATCTCATAATACAGTATAAATCATTTATTTGTACCATAGAGAAATGCCTATAGGCAGTTCACTGCAGGTACAGTATATGTCCTTAACAAAACATAACAAAGAAACTCATTTAGCAGTTTCTACCTTTACACTTTTACAGCAACCCCACTGATAAGAACCTAACTTAAAATTTTAGCCTTAATAGGTTCTTATGTGGAGGGGGCTTAAAATGAAAATTTTAGCCTAACAGGTTCTTAAAACCTAGGTTCTTATACGTGGGCTATCACTGTATTAGATAATATTCTTTGTATGGGAATTTACTTTCTCCCAATTATTCTCCAGTCATGCACTTTTTTTTTGTATCAGCTTAGATGTATTTGCATGACAAAGTATTACTAAACTTAACCCATTGGCACCCGTGCCGGCCAAAACCGGCCGTAAAAAACTCCCATGCTTCAAAACATTGCAACTTCCTCAATCGCACGAATATTGCCTTAACTGTTAGTTGTGAGCACGAAATGGAATGCCCTTTAAATTTGGATATCCAATAAATGCAAGAAACGTAGCGAATTTTACCAAATATGGCCTTTTGAGTTTGGACAAGAACGAAACTGGCCGTTTTTAACGTCAAAGAGAAACAACAAAAATGTCCCTTTTTGCCTTGATGTTTTTTAGGGAAATCATCGTCGAAAAATCAAAATTCAACCATCATAACGAAATTCAGTCCTTTTTCTAGCTTATAAATGACTTTTTTTGTTCATATTTTTCTCCCGAGCGTAGATACAGCCTTTTGTTCCAGTGCATTCGGGCCTTCCCGACATTTTCAACATCTTGAGCGCATTGCATGCTGGGAACTAACGAGAATTTTTGACAGCGCCCGTTCCTTCCCCAATTCTTTCACATACACAGTAATTTTTAAAGAGTTATTTTAACTCCTGAAGTGGGGTTAAACTAACTCCTCAAGGTGGAGTTATTTTTGTTCGGAGTTACTTTAACTCCAAAAAGAGTTATTTTAACTCCAGCAAAAGAGTTTTCTCTTCAACTGGGGAGTAAATTTAACTCCTAAATTGGAGTTACATTGTGGGAGTTATTGTAACTCTGAATTGGAGTTAAAGTTAACTCTCTGTGGAGTTAAATTAACTCGTTTGTGGAGTTAAATTAACTCCTTTTGTAAGTTAGTATAACTCCCCTTAGGGAGTAATTATGGAGTGATCGCAACTCTCCAAGAAGAGTTAAAACAACTCTATTTGGGGAATTATTTTCATAGAGTTACTTTACCTCTGCAAAGGGAGTGGATATAACTCCTCGTTTAGAGTCATTAATGCATTTATAGGAGCTGGCATAACTGAAACTAAACAGAGTCATTGCTTTACTGTTGTTATTTTCAACTCTGTTCAAAGGCTCGTGGGATAGAGAACATGAAAGCTTGGACCACTCGCATGACAAAAGCGTTGCAGTGGTATGCCATATTCGTCCCCTTTTGCAATTCACTATTGGCTCGCTGAAACAAAAGAGCTTTTGTAAAAGCATCGTTTTCGGTGGAAAAAGCGGCTTCCCAAAGGTCATGCTGTTTATCTCTTCCTTCCCCACCCCGGTAAGTTTCTGAAGCTTTCCTTCCCTTCCCTTGTATCTAGGGAATACAGGTTTGAGAAGGAAAAGTTCGAGAAAAATAATCCCACGGATCGAAGGATAAATGGATGAAATATTGGCAGTACAATGTAATCACGAAAGGTCACTCTCTTATCACTGGTCACGCTCCCTACCCTACAAGAAAATGATTAGAACACGTGATGTAACACGTGAGCAATCTCGCGTTCAAAGGTTTGCGCCAGTGGCGGTTGGTATTGAAAATTGTATGGAATCAGCGTGCATTTATCTTCATTTTTGGATCTTTAAGTACGAAAGAAACTCTATCAGGTAAGTGTTTTAGAGACTTGTGTTTGTTTGTAGTCGATTTGTCTCGCTTTAACAGTTTATTTGTAAGAATACTGACAAAGGAGGCGGTGGTGAATGCTGCATGTAACGTGTTAGCTTAACGGTTGTGATTTTGCTCCCGTAAACCTTTCCGAAAATCACGATTAAATGCCTTCATTCAGTGCTCCTCGATCGAAGACCAAGAGAAATATATTAATTCAAGTGAATTTTCGCAGAAACAGCAAACCACAACGAGTTATTGAGTGATTTTTGTAGCAAAATACAAGCACAAAACTTCGAAGCGTTCACGTTGTAATCCATCTCTATCCGTTCTAAAGACGATTATTCAGTCTCAACTTAACTAAATAGTTTGAAGTTTCACTGAATTTATAATAGTATGGCGTCCGAACAAGAAATGAACAGTTATTTTCAAACGTTTTCATGTATGTTAATGTCTGTCAACTTATCAAAGTGTTGCATTGCTAACGGAGGAAAATAAACTTGTTATTTGTGTTATTTGTCTTAGATAACCATGGATGAAGAGTTAGCAAGATTTCTCAATACAGTCTGCAGTTAATATAAGCAAGAGTCCATTGATAATCTTATAAATGACGAGGTAAGTTTTGAGACAGTGACAATTATTGGCTACATGATCATGTACAAAGTATTTAAGCATACATCTTAATTTGAAGAAAGTCTGCTACAAATCCAAAAGGGCAAAGAAATGAACCTTTCATAATTCAACTACAAATGCTGTGCTTGTTGGTTAGATGGCACACATGGCTATTTGTTCCAAAGAATATTAATGAAGGAAAATGTTGTATACCTTGTTTCTTGCTGTGCAGGAAATATTTCTCAGGATGCAGGAATTGAAATATTTTTATTTGGGTGTTGCTAAATTTGGACAGTCAACCCTGTTAAACACAGCCACAAGTGAATTAATTGCAATGTTGTTGTTGTTGTTGCTGCTGTTGTCATTGTTATTATTATTCACTTTAATCAGGGCCATTTGGCTGTGTGAGATTTATTTATTTGAGTGTTTGACTAGGTGTTTTTTATGTTAGTAGCACCTCACATTTAAGATGTACTTGTAATCTCATGCAACTTCATTCATATCACACAGAACAAACTACAAGTTGTAGTCTTTTTGATATGAGGCAGAAGCTTGTATAGTTAAATGTGTATATTTCCTTTCTTTTAACATGAAGGCTGAGTTTGATCAGTTCTTTGGCAACTATTTAGGATAATAGTAAATGTTTCCTCTAAAATAATAATCATGGGTGATCATATACTGTAACTTCAAGCAGATTATATATTTGAGTTGCTTTTTCGCTGAAATGGACATGGCAGTTTTGTTTGTTTGCATCATAACATCTACGTACCAGTGACTGTGACAGTGCAGTCTCCCAAACAGCCATTATTAGTGGTTGACACAACACTAAGGGAGCACTGTTGCATGACGACCACTAATAATGGCTGCCTCAGGTAGACCATGCAACAGTGGGGAATAATGACAACTTTTAAATTTCATATCTGGGGTTTACAATGCATGCATTTGCATAAAAAGATAATCATGCTGAAACTGATGTCTAGATACTCAAGTACTGAATACATTCTTTTTGTAGGATGTATGTAGAGTCCATTGATGTGGAAACAAGGAACACCAAAGCTCTCCAGGATTATAGGCATTGGTGACGTAAGGACCTGGCCCCGGTTGTTCAAAAGACGATTAATGCTAACCCAGGATTAAGAGTTAACTGAAGTCTTAATCTCACTCGTTGAGAAAGTTTTGTAAATCAAATTGTACGCTTAAAGTAAAGTTAAATTCCAATCAAAACTTAAGGATGAAAGTATTTTTGAAATATTTTTGTTGAACATTACCAGTATTTACAATTTAGACTGTACTCAAAGTTTGCTCTAACCCGTGATTACATAGCTTAATCGTGCTTTGAACAACTGGGCCCTGCTGTGTATTGCATTGGAGGGAGTTGAAGTGATTTCTCTGGGGACAAGCAACGTGGCATTGTAGTGGGGCTTCATGTGGCTTGTTAAATAGTTAAATATATACCCCACCGAGTGTGGCAATGTATTTCTATTTTGTGAAGACAGACGCCAAGAAGCAACAAAGAGAGTGGCAGTGAACAAGTTCACCTCTGCCCCCTCATAATTTCAATGTTTCTTTAAGGGGCCACTGTCATGAGTTGACTTCAAAACATTTAACAATTCTTTTTTCCTCTCTTAAAGGAATCAGATATTCATGTTTGCCCAGAGTTTCTGAACTTTTTACTATAACCATTGCCAACTTGTCCATGCCAATTTAAATTTGGCATATCAAACTGAATTTTTCAAGTTTAAATTTGAGTAACTGACAAATGTGCTTATGTGATAGTGTTCTGTTAAGGCTTTAGCCAAAAAAAAAGTTTAAAATGTTTTTAATGTACACATACCATGTGTATCTTGTTCCTGATAGAACCTTATGAAAATTAAATTATAAGCCAGTTATATTTTTTAAAGAAAAGATAGAGTTGTGTTCAAACAAACAGATTGAATTTTGTTGTATAGTCGTTTAAATTCAAATGTTCTTCAAATTTGACTTTCATACCTGGAAAGATTGTCGTGTTTAAATGTTTTAATCATGCATACTTGCACCTTCTTTATTTATCAATATAATTATTGAAATTTACATTTCAAATGTCAATGATAATACATAGTATGCAAGAAACTGGTGTTCAGATAAGAAAATGAAATCTGATTGAATTAAACATGTTACAGTCAATTTGTGTGATCTGTTGTTTTCATCTTAAAACTACATAGGGTGACTGTGCTGGAGTTACTTTACCTCTAATGCTGGAGTGACTATAACCCTGATTATGGAGTTGAAATAACTCTACTCTTTTATGGGGCAGAGTTAAAATGACTCCCTTGTTTGGAGCTAATACAACTCCAGAATTGGAGTTAAAAATGGGAGTTAAAATGACCCCCAAAAAGGAGTTATATTTAACCTAACATTTTAACTCCACATTTGGAGTTACAGTAACTCCCTTATGGAGTTTAAATAACTCATTTTGCAGAGTTAAAGTGACTCCCACACTGGAGTCATTATAACCCTTGAAAAGGAGTTAAAAAAGGGAGTTAAAATAACCCCCAAAAAGGGGTTATATTTAACCTAAAATTTTAACTCCACTTTTGGAGTTAAAATAACTCTAAAAATTACTGTGTATAAACTAAGTCTACAGCCACTCCGACCTACCGCCAAAATTTCCTGCTCGTGGTCATCTTCAGTACACAGAAATTCCAAAATATGTGGCGGTAGGTCGAGAAATTCATCAATAGTCGAGTCCCAAAGGTACTAAGTCTTCGACCGGCCAAATTCCCAGTTCGTCGAGTAACAAGCCAAATTCAACAACAAAGTACATCACCTTGCTCGATTCTTTGAGAAAGTGGACTCTTAGCTACCGTCACGCTTAATGATGCTCATCAGGCAGCCGCTAAAGATGAAAAATGGCTGTAAATTTAGCAGAAATCGCAAGCAAACCGAACTTGGGCCATTGTTGTCGCCTCACGGATAAAAAATAGCTACGTCAAAATGACGTTTTCAGAAACCTTGAGCCTCCAGTGGCTTAGGACAGTACCACTTTTCCCTGGTAGTTCAAATAAAGAGTCACGAATTGCTATTCATCGTTTATAGGTGGAAAATCACTCCGAAAATGTAAAAACCTGCGGTAGTCAATGGGTTAAAGTAAGCTCTTTCTCATTAATGTACACATCCTTTGGACTTCCTTCTCCTGCATGCAGTCTTTCAATTAATTTTATTCATAGCTGGTCACACCAATCTTGTGGTATGTTTGGATGACATTTGGCACTAATGTGTAATGGGATTTTTGATGTTTGATGAAGTATGTTGTGCAATTTCAAATGTACATGGAGAAATGTGAGACTAGTTCTTACCTTTCTTGCAAAATAGAAAATCAAGTTAAGATTGCTAACACGGATTTCCAGCACTTTTGCTTTGGTGAATCATTACCTTAAATCCTCATACTACATTGTTAATTACCTTGATAGTGATATCAACCAAATGCCCAATATTTTATTATCAAGTTGCTTAGTCTTGCACTTGGCTGGCCAGAAAAGCAGCTGAATTTCGTTTTGAAAACACTGTAGGTGCATTGATTGATGAGCTTAATGTCAGCAAGCAGTTTTTTGTGATAGTAAGGTCAAGAAGTAACTGATCAAAAGAAATATCTTGGCCTTAATGCATATCATCTACATATTTTTATTGATTTCCATGTATCTTTCTTTCATAATTTTTTTGATGCATACATATATCCAGAGGATACACAATTTCTGATTTCCAACTGTCTCATGGGAGGCTTTGGATAACTGAAATTGCATTCATTATGAAGTGATGATCTGAATCACTATTTGTCTGATGTCGGATACTGATTCAAAATTGCATTCACCAGGCTTCTCCACCAATTTCTAGTGGCTCTAAACCATAACTAAGTAGCCTACAGTTGAACGGGAAACAGACATGTCCTTAGGTATTGCTCTAAGATGTTAAAAAATGTTTTGCTTTAAAAATTTATAGATGCAAACTAGCGTTGCAGGTTCTTTTTTACACAAAGTATTTAAGATTATTTTTTTTAAAAACCTACCTCAATATATTGTTTTTGCTTTTTAACATCTCCAAACTCAATTTTCAAAGCAATTTTTATTACCTTACTGAATAGAATGCTTGTTTTTAGGAGGGGTGGGGGTCCAAATCCGTAAAAGGGGGTTCATATCTGCTAGCAGTTCTGGACTAGGGGGTCGAAATCTGATCCACAAGCAGATCTGGACTGGAGGGTGCAAATCTGCGGGGGGTCCAAATCCACTGTGACAGTGGCTCAGATCACCTTTCCATACTATTTTTTACAGCCTTGGGTCTGTAGCTTGAGTGAGGTCAGATGGGTGATATGACAAGCACACTATATGTAAATACCAGTAGAAAAAGAATGCTTTTGGAGCTCCGCTTTTAGGCTTGGCTAAATATATATATATATATTATCACCGATGATGATGAATTAACCCTCACTGTAATTAACAAATAGAAGAGCTCTTTCTACGTTACACCGTTGCACAAGTATCATTTTTTACGAAAATTATCAACATGAAACATGGATAAAAATTTTCGAAAAACTTTATCCTTTACTGACCTCTCTGTCCTGTGATTCAGACAGGTAACTCAACACTACTTCACTTCGGAGCGTTATAGTCCAGTCATCTTACGAGAAAAAACCCCTCAACCTGCAACTAAATGCAACAGAAGGTGTTTTAACGGTTTTAGACTCAGAAATATGTCCTTAGTAACATATCAAAAGTCCCAAGAAATCCCATCACGGGAAGTTGCTGAAAAACGAGGTTTTTGACAACCTACAAAGCTAATTTGTACGGCAGCATGGAAACGAGGCTGACAAAAACGTTTCTTACTATGGGCGCAAATTACTTTTTTGCACTTGAATAAAATTCAAATACAAATTTAAAAATATCTCTGATTAAGGAAAAAGTATTTGGTGGCGAAATAAAGGCTTTACTCCGCTATAAAAAGAAGAAAAACCTTGAGCCACGACCGCCACAGAAAACGTTTAGGGCACGTTTCGGTTTGTGGAAGTTTTACATCATTGGAAAGATACAAATTTCTTTGGGATTCGACTTTTTGGAATTTTTTACTTGTACATGCTGGAATTTAAAACTGCCGAATCGATGACGCTAAGTTGCTTAAAAAAAACAGGGGCTTCCATAGTTCGCGAGCACTGGTCTTGAAAAAAGCTGACGCCTTTGGTGATCACAGGTTAATTTCATAGCGAAGGATTTGCGCTTGCTGTCTTTGCGGTGTTTATGTGACGTATGTAAAATGACTTCAAACGTTAAATCTTCAGTCTTCTGTCGAGGTGAGTAAACAAAATTGTTTTAAGTATTCTGTAGATGAGATACAGGCTCAATTTTGAATCTTCTAGAAGAGATGATCATAGTAAAACAAGCACGTCTGAGAGGCATTTTATGATGCAAACATGCAAATTTTATTTCTCATGAAGATTATTTTAAACGAAACTTCTTTTCCTGATAAGTTCTGTCAGTTATGTATGTTTGCCGCAATTTGGGCAATCTGCCATAACTCGCTTAATGGTGACGTCGTAACTCTTCGCGAGAAGGGATATGATGGCATAAACCGTGCAAGTGCAGAGCATAACTACCCCAGGTCTACAGGTACATCAGGAAGTCGACGGGCATATTGCCACCCAAGTAACACCGCCCGAGCTAAAAAAAGGGAAGTGAAGGTTCAGAGACACCAAGTACACCACGTTGTTTGAATCGTAAGGCTGGACAGTCCTTTCGTCTTAAAAGTGACTGTTTCTTTTGTGGTACGAAAGTTGATTTTTAGGAACAAAAGATAAGACAAGGGGATGCCGTATACTGGGTGACAACCCTGAAAACTAAAGACTAGAGGCATGCACTGAAAGGTGTGATAACTGGGCTGAAGTTGTTCATGCGAGAATACCACATGTCCATGATTTACCAGCGGCCGATGCCGTGTACCACCAGTCTTGCAACGTGAATTTCAGGACCAAAGATCAAATGCCAAAGCTGTTTGCGTCAGATATGCGTGATCAAAAGAAAAGAAAAATCGGAAGACCCCCATGTGTAAGGCACTAGTTTCTGCTGGCTGCACTAGTGTCTGCTCGTGGTTTAAAGAATTAAGTATACACGAGTAACGCGCGCTTGTTTCTGCCCGTGGCTTAAAGAACGAGGTATATACATGTGTAGCGCGTTTGTTTCTAGTTTTACGCCATGTTATTCTTTCGCCTGTGTCTGCTTGTGGTTTAAAGAACGAGGTGTACACATGAGTATCGCGCGCTTGTACCTTCTCGTGGCTTAAATAACAAGGTACACACATTTGTAAGGCGCTTGTTTTTGCCGGGTGCGCCTGTTTCTGCTTGTGCTTTAAAGTACGAGGTTTGCACAAGAGTAGCACGCGCTTGTCTCTGCTCGTGGCGTAAAGAACGAGTTGTAGTCACGTGCAAGGCGCCTGTTTTCGCCGTAAACACCTGTGACTCCTTGTGCTTTAAAGAACGAGGTATACACATGAGTAGCGCGCGCTTGTGTCTGCTCCTGGCTTAAAGAATAAGGCATATACATTTGTAAGGCCCTTGCTTTTGGTGGTTGCGCTTGTGTTTACTCGTGGTTTAAAGAACGAGGTATACACGAGTAACGCGCAATTGTTTCTGCCCGTGGCATAAAAGAACGAGGTATTGTTTCGAGGCTTGTTTCTGTGTTTCCGCCATGCTATTCTTTCGCCTGTAATAATAATAATAATAATATATCACATTTATATTGCGCATTTTCTATGCAATATTCAAATGCGCATTACAACACTGGCCGGGGGACTTTACCAGACTGCTTATAACGCAGTTTACAATTATTGAAGTTGAGTTATGAGTGCCCCCGTAATTTCAATATCAAATTAAGACAGACACTAGGGGTGGTCACTGCCAGAGTTTTGTTACGTCCCTAGTGGTTCTTTTACGTCCCACAGAATCAGAGAATTATGAAGAGTTGTGAGACGGGGCCTACGGTTTATCGTCCTTATCCGAGAAGACTAGAAAGTCTAACCGTTTGTAGATGTCATTACAAAGGAAGCACTTTCTCCTCAATTATTTAAATACCCTGAGTGTTGGTCCGGCCGGGGTTTGAACCCGCGACCTCCCGCACGGTAGTCCGGTGCTCTACCACTGAGCTAACCGGTCGGCGGTTGTTCTGCGGTTTGCCTGTGTCTACTTCTAGTTTAACTGTAACCTTCTCAGAGAGCATGAAATTCGCACTCAAAAAGGAGGTATTCCTTTCCAATCCCAGAAACAAGCAGCGATTCATAAATATGTTGAGCCGGTGTTTCCAGCAGAACAACTGTCCAACGTATCAAGCCAAAGGTGATGCCGATGCACGTATTGTGAAGACAGCCGTGGAATCTGCTCAGGAAAAGCACACTGTACTTGTCAGCAACGACACGGACGTACTTGCCCTGTTGTACTTCTACACCCGTCTGGATGGCTTTGACTTCTATTTCAAGCCGGAGACAAAGCGGAACTCCAAAAGACGTGTATGGAATCTGAAGACCGTTAAGGGGCAGTTAGATAGTGATGTTTCTCACAACATGTTATTTATTCACTCGGTTTTGGATTGTGACACCACTTCTCACCACTGTGGAATTGGCAAGGCCACAGCTTTAAAGAAATATACCAATAGCATTTTGGCGGTGTTCCCGTGCTTGCATCTTCTGGGACTTTTAGTATGTTGTTCTTGGGGTTAATTCTAAATAATTGGCGAGGAGAAAGTTTCTGTTGCAATTAGCTGCAGGTCAATCCTCAAAATGACTGGACTATTATGTCAGATGCGAAGTTATCCTGGGCTCGCTATCCGTGACACATATGGGTTATTGGCCAAGCGTGAGGTCAAGATGACGAGATATTGGCCAAGTTCTTTTTTTGCGTGTTTATGGACCGAGACGAAGTCGAGGTCCATAAACACGCAAAAAAAGAACGAGGCCAATATTCCGCCATCTTGACCGAACAAGCTTGGTCAATAAAGGATTTATTATATGACTCAAAGGACGCCATCAATAGACAGTGAAATGCGGGACGAACGGGCTATTCCGAGAGGTCAAGAGGCTCCATCTTGACCTCGCGGGTAGCCAATCACAGCAGGAGAATTGATTCATCTTGACCACTGCAAGAGCCAGTCATATAATAATTAGACGTTAACGCCTTAATTTCAGGGTATTCGACAGAAACCCCGAACCAGCCCTAGATCTGACCCAGGCTTTTCTTAGAAATCTACAAAAAACAGTTTACACGTCTCCATCTCCAAGAACAATAAACCAAAGTACTTAGGTTATGTAAAATATAACTGCCAATAGCTTTCATAGAAGTTATAACTGGTTTTCTGTTACAGGCACCGAGCTAATTTTCAGTGTCCTTCTATCCGCAATAAACTCAGAAATGACCTCATTAAAGTCGATTTCCTTATGTTTATGAAAATTTATTATATGACTGGCTCTTTCAGCGGTCAAGACGGATCAGTTTTCCTGCTGTGATTGGCTACCCGCGAGGTCAAGATGGAGCCATCTTGACCGCTCAGGATAGCCCGTTCGTCCCGCGTTCTGCCGTCTTTTAATAGCGTCCTTTGAGTCATATAATAAATCCTTTATTGACCAAGCTTGTTCGGTCAAGATGGCAGGATATTGGACTCGTTCTTTTTTTGCGTGTTTATGGACCTCGACTTCGTCTCTGTCCATAAACACGCCAAAAATGAACTTGGCCAATATCCCGCCATCTTGACCTCACGCTTGGCCATACCCATATACACTTGCAGTTACCAGTAAACTAATCAATAAAAGCAATAGAGCATGTTGCTCACAGCAGCAAATTGAGCGGTTTTTTTTTTTTTTTTTTTTTTTTTTTTTTTAATCTGCATCTGATACATCAGCACTCGGATAAGCTTTTACGTGGCTCTTGTCAGGGTTAGCTTCTTGTTTCTTCAGTTTTTTAAGAAGCACAATGTTGCATAGAAACGTAAAGCCTGATCAGCCTGAACTCAATTGCTTATGTCAAATCAACTGAATTCAAGGCTTTATAAATATAAATTCGAATGCGCATCGATAAATGTCGATCATTTTATCATATTCTCTCGTTTTAAAGCAAGAGTTGGCTTAAATTTACAACTATTAAAACACTTTGATTTGCCCCCAAGAATGCTGGAAATCGAATTTGCGAGGACTAACATTTCAAAATTTCCCGGTAGAGCATACCCCGGACCTCCCTTCAAGCTCCCGTCTTCAGCGGTCGTATATTCGAACCCCCTCTTTATAAATCATAGATCGGATCCAGAAGCTATAGGGAGTTATATTTTACATAGCCTCGGGATTTCGGCCTATTGTTCATGGAGATAAACACATGCACACAATGATTGTTTTTTGTAGATTTATAAGAAGCGCTAACCTAAATGAAACTTAACTGGGGCTCAGTTACAGCTATGTAGGTGCTATTAGTATAGGTAATCACATGATTTCTAGTACAATTTGGAATAAATAAGCACGAGTAAATTTTTTCAAAGACTAAAAAACATTCACAATGTATTAATAATATATACGACAAAATTGTGTTGCATAACCAACGCAGATGAATCACGTGCCAAAATAATTTATTCATCACGCGCAGGTCAAAACAACAGTTTTGTCAATGTTTTTAAAGTTTTTTTAAGGTTTCTGGTACCAGTTTTCAGCTTTTTCACTACGCAGACTTTGAGAGAAACGGACGCAAAGGCAAATCGAGGCCGTAAGGAAACTTTTGCAAGATTAAATTATAAATTTAGTTGTTGACCGAAAATAACTATTATAAAGTCATCAGCTGTTACCCTGGCAACGGTACTTGAGGGTTATTCAGAGCTTCATTTAAGCTTCTGGCACTTATAATTTGAAAACTAACTCGGTGACCCCCTATTTTTTTCACGTGATTACTTTTACCATTTGAAAAGGAAACTGCAAAATGTTTTTAAAAGTTTTCTATTGAGCGAATTTTTTATAAACGCGAGAAAAGGCAATTTATGAGTAGTGTAAAATTTCTCTGATAGAATTTTCTTGAATTTTGTGTGACATGTCCTCTTTACAAGACAAAAATGTTGAAACAATAAAAAGAGGGGTAAAAAGAGGGGTCACCGGGCTCGTGAACCTTCGTGAGTTGAGCAATTTCCACGTGCGTTTTCGCGCATTTCAAAGTCTGGATTCTAAAAGATCGATATTTGCTCATGCGCTTTGCTGACTGCCGCTAACCATTACACGCGCTGAGTTGATGTCAGTACGGTGGAGTTTAATAGTCCACAGTTGTTGTTTTTCCTGTTTGGCCGAGCGTTTGGGCTCACTTAAAACAATTTCTCCACAACTTGTGGCATGACTAAGCATGTTTATTTTAAATAACGCCAAGCGAAAGCGTGGAATTGACTAAATTGCTCGCAGAACACCTGAGAACACATGTCAACTGCATGTAATTCTGACATAAATGCGGATATGATTCGCGGCACACAACAGGAGGTGGTGAGGCATAGAGATAATAGAATGTTGAGATGTATTACCTGTAAGTAAAATTGAAGTGCTATCCCACTTTTGCAGTTTTACAATTACTTTCCGGCTACTTCTCTTCATGGTTCCCGACACGATCGATCGCAGTAGAGGTGGGAATTATCTCTTTGAAACTTTAATATGCATTATCAATCTCCAGAAACAAATTTCCCTATGTAAATTGAATTAACTTAAGTCGATCGAGTACATACGGCCTCAGATAAAGGCGAATTTCTTTTTGAACGGGACAAACGTAGCCTTGCTCGAAGAAAGCCTCGCGCCGCCATATTTGGTTTTGTTTTTCCCGTTCTTCAAATCTCGCACGTATAAAGTGTGACGCGGGCGCTAGTGGCCAGACTCTCCACGCGATTAAAACCGGTACCAGCCACCTTAAGCCGCAAAAACCGGCTGAAAAGTTGTAGGATACAGCTATAAGGCTGCTTTGTTTTACAAGTGTCTATCAAGTGCTGTATAATCATTACCTTCAGTATTTCTGGTTCATAATCTTCGTCTTGTTTGTTGTTGTTTTCTCGGCGTAAAATGGCTTGAGCAAAGTTCAACAGGCTCATAACTTTCGATTTCTTCGGTAAATCCCTTCTGTAGACATCACTTTCTCCAGACAAACAGCCGAAAAACAGTGCTTTTCTCACGTTGCTCGTTTTTAGAGCTGTTTTCAGCTCTTCTGCGAAAGGAAACCTGCTCAAAACGCCGGCCATTTTTTATATTTTCACAATTTTCAACGCTTCTCTAACTTACCACGAAGTTGTTGCTAGAGAAACAGCTACGATTTGATTGGCTAATTCAAATTTCTATTGTTTCTAAACCAATCAAAATACATTTGTTATTGCACTGTGTTACAATTTTGCACTCGTGTTTCAGCAAAACCATAAAATAGATAAATAAAACTGCACTGCTTTTTTAGCCAATCAGAATTGAGTAATTTTTTCGTTCATATTATTACAAGGAAAACAATGCCGGGCGAAAAGCATGTGTTACACAGTGGTAAGAAAAATTATCACTTATTTGTGAATATAGGTCTGAGATACCGCTAACTTGTTAGTTGTTGATTTTTTTTTTTTTTTTTTTTTGTTCAACAAATGTTTTATTTTTTTTTTCATTAGATTTAAGTGTCTTAATTACAGTAAGTAGCTAAAAAAATTCTTTTCGATACTATAATGTACATTTTGACAAAGCTACTCTTCTACATTGACTAACAATACAAAAATACAGTACAAGAATACATTACTCATTACTTCTGGGAAAAGGATCAGATTAGGCAGAGGCATCCTTTTAATTATGATTGAGTCTCGACTTTATATTTCGTGTTGAGTTTATTTATGAATTCAGGAAAGCACAGGGCGTCCTCGTTAAGTTTGCAAACATAATTGCGTATAAAGAGTGTGGTGTAATTGAAGTATTGTTTAATCCTTGTTTCATGATCACCGGAAATAACACCAATAGACTACAAATAAAAGTTCTTCAACTGTAGGAGAAATCTGACACTGGTTCGTTTCATTCAACCATCCCACAACCTTCCACACAAACGATTTAGTAAAGGTGCAGTCTATAAACTTGTGCTCGATGGAATCTTTTTCACAGCAGTACAAGTAATCCATATCAGTTTTGATGCCCAAATCTGAATAGTTCCTTTCTGGTTACTATTATCCTATGAATGAGTTTAAACTGAAATTCCTTCAACCTGGTTTCCTTGCAGACGTGTTTCAGTGACCTAAAGATCATACTCTACGCATCGTTGTTAAGTGAGATGTGTTCGTTCCATCGTTTGGGACCTCTCTGCATTTGAAAGTGGAGCTTGTCGTTAAGCAATTTGTAAAAATCTCTCGACCTGGACTTAAGCAAGTTGATTTGTGTATTGTGGTTTAAAGTGAAATCAATATCACTGCTGGAGAAAAAACCTTTTGTCGAAGGGGCTTGTCATTTTGGCCTTAGCCAGTAAACAACTCGGTATAGCGCTAATTACTTGATAGTTGGTCTTGCATGAATACATATCACAGAACTGCTGGAATGTCAATAAATAACCCTTTTCATTTAATAGATCTTTAATTGAAAAAACCCCTTTCTCAAACCATTCTTTGAAAAAAACGGGACTCCCAGCAATCAATATTTCCTTATTATTAAATAATATTAGGTCCTGTTGTCGATCGTATAGGTAGAGAGATTTTAATTCGTTGAAATGTTCGAGAATTTGCTTATAAAATACAGGTAAATCATAAAAATATCTTACATCATAATTGCACTTCAAGAGAAAGTCCAGCCCTCCTAATTTCTGAAAAAAGGTTCTCGGAACAGTGCACCATTTACTATTAAAACCTGTCTTCAGCCTAGGTATCCAAGCGAGTTTTAAGGACTTCAGCATCAAATTGATATCCGTCATCCGTATTCCTCCTCTATCTAAATCCTGCTAGAGGCCGGTTCTTTTAATTTTATCTTTTTTATTCTTCCAAATGAATATAAAGGATCTTGATCTAACGCTGTCCTCTATTTCTTGAGAGACTACAAGATTAGAGGCTAAATAAACTAGTTGTGATAGGCCTAAGGCTTTAATTATCATGGCCCTACCAAAGATAGTCAGGTCTCTTGAATTCCATATGTCAAGTTTTGTCCGCAGTTTTTGGATCTTTCGATGGAAGTTAAGCTCGTTGTTTCCTTTTTCATCATAAGAAAAATAAATGCCGAGGATTTTAACCGGGCTGTGTAACCATTTCAACCCGAATGGTCTATTCCTATTATTAGCCCATTTGCCAGCCAAATCGCCTTCGTTTTCTTTTACATCTAAAGACAAACCAGACACTTTTCCAAAATCTTTGACCATTTAAGGTGGCTCATACTAGTTTCCAGCATTTTCAACAAGCACTACCATTTTAATGGATCATTACTACCAATCTTTATACGTTATTACATTTAAAGTGGTATCAAAGAAATGCCTAACCATTCATAAACAAGTTATGGAACTTTTTTGACGCAACAGGTTACCAAAGCAACGCCTTAACCTGATAAAAACACCTCTAATTTTAGCTTTAAGCGACAATAACTGAAAAATGAGCTCGGTGAGCCCCATTTTTTATTGCTTTAAAGTAATAAGCTTGTTGCTTAAAGCTAAAATTAGGGGTGTTTGTAACAGGTTAAGGCGTTGCTATGGTAACCCTTTTTTGTCAAAAACGTTTCGTAACTTGTTTACCAATGATTAGACATTTCTTTAATACCAATTTAAAGGTAATAAGGTATGAAGATTGGTAGTAATGATCAAACAAATAATATAGTGCTTGAAAATGCCGGAAACCGGTAGGAGCCACCTTAAATAGATCCGGGCCGGTTGTTTCGATAAGCTACGACGATGATTAAAAAGATCCAATTAAAACTTCCCTTTTCCAGCTAGATTACGATTATTTTGAAAAGGCAAAGCGTATATTCAACTATACAGTATAGTGTATAGCATATAAAATTAAATCACAAATAAAAGAATGAAATGATTGGTTCTCTATTGTTGGTGTGAAGTTCCCAGTAAAGTATGGTAAATACAAAACTGTGCTAAAACGCCTTATAGACGCAAAGTTCTTAGCGTCAGGTACCACGTCCAAAAAAAGCAGCTCAAAAATCTAAATGCTTATAACAACTACAGATAAATTTACGCCTCACCAATTATTTCTTGAGATCCCGGGCTTCTCACTTTCAGCCCTGACTCTGTTACAGTGTTGGCTTCTTTCACAATTTCCACCTCATCCTTGGAAGGAACCGTCGACAGGAGCGGCGCTCGAACGTCTTCCCTCTTTACCTCCTTCTATCCATTTTCCGCGCGCGCCGGTGGATTTAACGTCCTCTCGTTATACTCTCGAAGTTCTTTCCTGTATTTCTCGGCAATTTGCATCAAGGGAAAAGATGACGGATTGGAACGCGGTGGTTCGTGACTTTTGGATCTACGAAATCGTCTATTGTCATCCTTGTTTGAGACAAGAGGAAGGTGCAGGTGGCTAACCTTAGCGAGGCAAAAAAGAATGAAATTAATTATTCAGATTATAACACATGTTTTAGTAAGCCCCCGCTAACCTAGTCTGAATTTCAGCCGTTTCCTCCCCCTAACCCACGGGGAACGCGTTTTCTCCCCCACTAAAGCACATGAACCGTGGGACGTTAAGGAACCCGCGCACTGTTCGAAAAAGAGTACTAGGGGATTTTGTCAGCGGTATGATCTCTTACTACTAGAATGTGTTAAGCCGCGGCTACACGAGCGATTTTTTGCTTGCGATGGTGATGCGATTTTTTTGAAAAATTGTCGCGTCGCCGGCGCGGGATGTAAATCACCCGTGTAGCCACCCTCGCACAGGTGATACGACAGCTCAAAAAATCGCAGAAAAAGAATCGCGAAAAGTTAAACTCATTCATTTTCTCGCGATTTTTTTCTTGCGACTTTTTACCTGTTGTGTTGCCAGTTCAAGGGTGGCTACACTTGCGATTTTCATCGCGCGCTGGTGACGCGACAAAATTGAAAAAATCGCATCACCGGCGCGAGCAAAAAATCGCTCGTGTAGCCGCGATTTTTTCAACTTTTGTCGCGTCGCCAGCGCGAGATGAAAATCGCAAGTGTAGCCACCCTCGCACAGGTGATGCGACAGCTGAAAAAATCGCAAGAAAAAAGTCGCTAGAGTTGAAACTTTCGGCGCGACAAAATCGCACAGATTGTTGGCCGTGTAACGCGCGGCCTTCAATTTGTGTAGCCACCCTGGCGCGCTGGCAACGCAACAAAATTTGGAAAAATCGCACCACTAGCGCGAGCAAAAAATCGCTCGTGTAGCCGCGGCTTTAATGGGGGAGGGATTTGCAGTTACGGACCTACAGTAATTGGCGCAAGCTGTTGTAGTGTCCCTGCCAGGTCTCCGGCGAATTTAATGTAACTAAAACTAAAACAATTACAAGAGCTTAGCAAATCAGGCCCGTATGCAGGTTTTTTCGTGGGTGGGTGCGATTTGTCTGTGGAAACGGACAAACCGAAGTGCCGTAGGCGCGAGCCTCTAGGGGGGTCCGAAAATTATGTTGTCTGAAACTGCATTTCGTGCGTTTTGAGGTCAGTATGATATGGAAACAGGCAGCTGAAAGCCAACTTAAAACCGTGAATATCACTAAAATTTCTCAACTTCAAAATGTTTTTCTTTTTTTGCAAAGAGGTAGAATAATAATAATAATAATAATAATAATAATAATAATGTTGGGATAATGTCACAATTTAAAAGGAACAAAAACAGAAACAACGTTGCAAATTCGTATTATTATGAATTAATTGTGACACATTCTCTTGTGTGGCATTATTCCCTAAAGTAGATCGTGATCAACAGCAAACCGAGTGGCACTACGTTTGCTGTTGATCGTCACGATCTTTTAGGAGTGTCCCAAGCTCAAGCCTCCTTGGGAGCTTCTTGGCAAACACATCCACTACTTCTTCCAAATCAATGTCTGTTAGATAGTGGATGTGCATAAGGCCAGTGAGGAGAGCCTATCTTGTGTCATGCTGGCTCTGTTAAAAGTGTGTAGCCGTCTAAGAGCACTTGAACTTCTTTCGTATTCGTAGCTAGTTGTTGGAATCGTACAGCAAATCTTTAGCAGGACGTATATAATACGTATAATTCACTTTTCTTAAATCGTTGGTCAGCTAAAAAGTGGACCTCCTTAGCTCGCTGGGGGTGCGAGCGCACCCATCGCACACCACCCCCCCCCCCCCCCCCCCCCCCGTGTCCGTTTTCGCTCGCTAGCGCTAGAGGTGTTTTACCTTGTATGTAAATCTGATTACAAATTGTTGAGCTGAGCCTTCGCTCAGCAATAAAGCCACACATCCCACAAAACCTTGATAAGACGCAACATGCAGTGCGCTTCGTCCAAAAATGGTTTTACCGTTGATATTCGTGGCTCCTCAGTTAATAAGCTCCAGTATCAAACCCAGGTAACCACGATGACAGGCAATAAACAAAGCGAAAGTCGCACGTTGTATCACTAGCTTATTCCAAAGAGAAATGTTATATTCCTGAAATTTCTCATCGTCGAAGAATTGAACACCATTCTCAAAAACATCGTAAATGTCTCCTCGCCAACATGCCTCAAACAGCCCCATCCAATTTGCCTCTATCTTGACTCTGATAATACAGCCGTGTTTCAGGTTATACGATTTGAGAGTTTCCTTGTCCAGCATCAGCGCGTTCATGAAAAACAAATTGAAAATATCTCCGGGAATGCCAGCTTTTAGCTCTACTCTTGACTTAAGTTCATAAACGAACATCTCTCGGGATAATCCTTTGACGGTACATACATCATCCGTTGGTAGAGCAATGAAAATCTGAAAATTGCCATCTGTACTAGACATCTCCGGATGTTCTTTACCACTCAGCAATCGAAAGCCATTCCCTTTCACATAAGCTTTCCAAAAGATTGTCTACTAAACCCCAACCTGTAAACAGAACGAGACAAAAAAAATTAGCACTCAGTTAAATTAGGTTGGTGTTCTCTTCCAAAATGCTGTCTTCATGGTTATTAATTACCTTACCTTTAAGCTACGTTTTGCGACGCACTGCATAATCCAGATTACGTGGCTAAGAATGGAATTTTTATTATTATTATTATTATTATTATTATTATTATTATTATTTAATTTTTTATATATAATAATAATAGTAGAATTTATTCAAGAGACTGGGTCGGGCATGGCGAACGCTTAGACGACATTTTTCGGGCTCTTCAAACTTAGTGTTTTTGAAGACCGTCTATGGCTGATATTTATCATTACTTCAAAAGAAGAGTTAGGAATAGCAGTTCGGAAGCCTCGGAAAGCGATTTAAAATCACCAGAGGAGAAGAGAGTGAAGATAGCAGACAGAAGTCGATCGAACTGTTCAGATTCTGACGACATCTGGAACGCCCTTGAAATGGCGGAGGACATAGGGCCGAAGATTGACAGCATTCTGTCGAAACTGAGCGACCTGGAGAACAAAATTGATAGAATAGAAAGTCATGTTGGCAGTGTCGATGAAATGGTGGGCCAACTAAAGCAAAAAGTGGATAGTTTTGAATCATCTCTGAAAGAGAAGGCTGAGCTTGTGAAGGCAATGGAAGAGAAGGTCGCCACCTTTAGTGCAGATGTCGAGGAAATGAAAACCGAAATCGCCTCAATCCGCAAACAGCAAGAGTATATGGAAACCTACCAGAGAAGAGAGAACCTACGATTTTATGGCATTCCAGAAAAGTCCGAGGGCAAAGAAGAATCGAACAAAGTGCTGATGGATTTTCTGAAAAATAATTTAGACATGGATGACGCCGATGAAATCGAAATACAACGTGTACATAGAATAGGCAAGTTCGACCCGAAGCAGAAAAAACCACGTCAAATGATTGCCAGGTTTCTTCGGTACCCGGATCGTGAGCTTGTATTTTCAAGAGCAAAAAAATTGGGTGGTACGGGAATGGGTATTTCAGCCGATCTACCGAGATCCATCGTTGAAACCAGGAAAAAGCTTATGGATAGATTTAAAGCTGCGAAAAGGGAAGGGAAGAGAGTATTTTTTAGTAGAGCGGAGCCCGACAAACTTTACATCGATGGATGTCTGGTTCCTCCTTAGATGATGGGTGGATGTTTGTTTCTCATGAAAACGGTCGGAAATTTATTTTTGCGTTATAATCTCTGAGCCCAGCGCAATGTAAATAGTTTTTCCAACTTTTTTGTAAGGCCCAGACTATTAGCAGTATAATCAACAGCTTCTTTGCTGGCTGCGTTTTTAATTGTACTAATAGGTGTAACGTTCTTGTGAAGTAATGTCGGTATTCCTATTGTTATTAGCTGTGTTACGTATAATCGCCTCACAGATGCTAATGTCTTACTGGCAAATGGTGTTGATTTGCGAAATGCTCAGTCCGGGTTTTGGGATGATGTTCTCGATTGGTTACTTATTTATCACCTGTCTTGATGGAGGGTAACAATATACAATTCAAACTGCTTTCACTAAATGTTAGAGGTATTCGCACTTTCGACAAAAGAAAATGCATACTGAATTGGTTGAATAAACAAAATGCAGATATTTATTTCCTTCAAGAAACTTATAGCACTGAGGAGCTTGAAAACCAATGGAGGAAACAGTGGAGAGGAGACTTATTCTTTGCTCACGGGACTTCACACAGTAAAGGTACCTTAATCTTAGTTAAACAGGGATTCGACTGTGTAATTAGAGGGACACACAGAGATGACTCAGGGACTTTTATAATGCTAGATGCGTTGATTCAAGATGTTCCCTTTTTGCTAGTAAACATCTACTCACCTACTAAATCAGCTGAACAGACTCAATTTTTTGACAAAATAGCAGATCTTATCGAAGAGCAAATGTCGCAAGCCGAGTACAAGGTCATAATAGGCGGTGACTTCAATGCAACTTTTGATCCTGGACTTGATTGTTCAGGAGGAAAACCTTCAATAAAAAACTGTGTCAAAGGTCTCGAAAATATGATGTCGACGAATGATTTAATTGACATCTGGAGAATTAGAAATCCGACCACAAAACGCTTTACGTGGAGACAGAAAAATCCCTTAATCCAAAGGCGTCTTGATTTCTGGTTAATCAGTAATTCATTGCAAGATGAAATAGACAAAACAGACATTGTAACTTCTATTAAAACCGATCATTCTGCAATAACATTAGATATCGATAGTATAAGCGGAGCATTTCGAGGACCTTCGTTTTGGAAATTTAATAACAGTCTCCTGGACGATGAATCATATGTTGACTTAATAACAGACAAAATTCCAACTTGGCTCGACGAGATCAGTTATAATCATGATGTTAGGGTGCAATGGGACTGGCTAAAGTATAACGTACGTAAGGAGACTATTCATTACAGTAAAACTAAAGCAAAACAACGTAGAGAAAGGATCAGCTGGATCGAAAACAAATTAAAATTAGCTGAAGAGGAACAGGCAGAAACCCCAACCGTCGAGAACCTAAACAAACTCGAAAATCTGAAGATAGAATATGAGAAAGAATACGAGTACATCACTAGAGGGGCGATTGTTCGCTCTCGGGTCAACTGGTATGAAAAAGGCGAGAAAAACAATAAGTATTTTCTTAACCTCGAAAATAACAATAAAACAAAGAGCACGATTCGAAGACTCGAGCTTAAAAACGGTATTATCACAACCAATCCTAAATTAATCACGGATGAGCTATATTCTTTTTATTCAGGACTTTACAGTGATGAAAATGATGCTGAGGTCAATAGTCAACCATGCCCCTTCTTAGAAACGGGACATATACCAAAGCTATCGCCAGTTATGCAAGAGCTCTGTGAAGGGGAATTGTCTACAAATGAGTGTTTTAATGTGTTATCAGATTTTCAAAACAATAAGACCCCCGGAAACGATGGACTTACTATTGAATTCTATAGAACTTTCTGGCCCCTTCTTGGCGATATGTTAGTGAAGTCCCTAAACTATTCTCATAGACATGGAGAGCTATCAGCATCACAAAAACAAGCAATTATTGTTCTTATAGAGAAGAAAGATCGTGACCGGCGCCAAATAAAAAATTGGAGACCAATTTCCTTGGTTAATGTGGACGTCAAAATAGGATCCAAAGCTATCGCTAAAAGGATGGAAAAGGTATTACCACATATCATACACCATAATCAGAATGCTTATGTCAAAGGCAGGACAATCTTCGATGCAGTGCGCACAATTGATGACATCATGTCTTATACAGCTTCCAAAAATATTAGTTCCTTGTTGGTAGCAATAGATTTCGAAAAAGCGTTTGACTCGGTTAACTGGAATTTTCTTAGAAAAACTCTTAAAAAGTTTAATTTTGGACCTTCTTTTATTGCCTGGATAAATGCGTTTTACTCTGATACATCGAGCTGTGTGATGAATAATGGTTTTACAACCCCACACTTCAAACTATCTCGAGGGGTGCGCCAAGGTGATCCTCTCTCTCCTTATCTTTTTATTCTTGTATTGGAAGTCCTAGCTATTGATATCAGAAATGACACAACTATTCAAGGGATTAAAATTGACGAACAGGAACTAAAACTAATCATTTTTGCCGATGATCTAACTGTCTTCGTAGCAAATACGGAGTCTTTTCATAAACTGTCGGTTAAATTAAGTTTGTTTACTAAGTACTCGGGTTTAAAAGAAAATAAACAAAAAACAGAAGTACTAAATCTCGGTCCCTCCAACATAACTTCAGAAGAGCTAGGGGTGGAGCAAGTAACCAAAGCAGTTAAAATTCTGGGAATACACTTTACGTATGATCGTGTGCTCTCTTTCAAACTTAACCTTGAGACCATCACTAAATCCATAAAGAAGACCCTTCACTGTTGGAGCTGGAGAGGCCTTACGTTGATTGGTAGAATACAGATCATCAAAACATTTGCTGTTCCAAAAGTTTTGTACCGTTTGAGCCTAATTGGCACTAACAAAGATTTTATAAAAGAGATCAATCAAATATTGTATAATTTTGTTTGGAAAGGCAAAGATAAAGTGAAACGCGTTACTTTGATAAACGATATTGACGAAGGTGGTCTGAAAATGCCTCACATTGAATCTATGATTGATGCACAAAGAATTACTTGTATCCAAAAGTTTCTGGATGACTCGCTAAGTTCTTGGAAGTACATCCTAAATCACTACCTTAATAGAGTTGGAGGTAAAGTGTTATTTCATTGCAATTTTACTTTGTCGAAACTGCCTCTACAACTACCAAGATATTATAGGGAATGTTTGATTGCTTGGACCCTTTTGAACAACTCTAATCCCTCTTCTCTTGTTGAAATAGCTAACCAAATTATTTGGAACAACAAGTACATTTGTGTGAATGACAAATCAGTTTTTAACCAAAGATTATTCTCTAAAGGATTCTGCAAAGTTGGAGACTTGTTTAAATTTGTTCACATTGAGCCACGCATAACAGAACTACAACTTAATATGGTAGATTTTCTTTACCTGAAGGGCTTATATCACTCATTGTTGCCAGAGTGGAAAAAAATCATGACAAACAACGCAAGTGAGGTACTACTAAAAACAGAACTTTTTAATGTGAAGTATTCCGAAACAGAATTGTTATCGTCAAAGAAAACTTACAAACTCCTTATTTCAAAGATCTCAAAACCACCTACAGCGAAAAGAAAATTCGAAGAGCGCTATGCCTCCGATGATTTCCCTCTTGATTGGGAAACTATTTACTCAATCCCTTTTGAATGTGCCATTGATACAAAAACCCGTGAATTCCAATATAAAGTTTTGAATAGAATTCTACCCTTTAATGACTTCCTTTTTAAAATTGGGAAGATTGAGTCTCCTCTCTGTACCTTTTGTCATACAACAGAGGAAAACATGCCTCACTTGTTTTTTCACTGCTCCATTGTGCGAAGTTTCTGGCACTCAATACAGCCCCTCTTTGAAAGCTATAAAATTTGTGAAATTGATGTTATTCTTGGTGTTACTCGACCAGTCAAAGATTCCCTTCTTTATAATCACCTTATCTTACTCTCGAAGCAGTATATTTATAGTTGTAAACTCAAGAATGCTTTACCGACAAGAGTTGTATTTTTAACGAAAGTGAAAGCAGTCTTTGAAATGGAGCATCGGATAGCAAAAGAGAGAAATAAACTCTCCTTTCATCTTAAAAAATGGGATAAGCTCCTAACACGGGAACATCACCTCAAACTTCCATAATATTACACTTTTCGCTATTCTGTTATTATTTATTATATTTTTATGGAATTGAGTTTTCTTCATAACTTTTCTATTTCTTTGTTAAAATATAGCACCTTGTAAGGCACGTTTTCCTATCTGTATTTGTATAATTTTCGTATGTCTTTCCAAAAATTTGTTCAGTATGTACGAGTAAATGTAAGTTGTAATGACTGTACCAGCTAGTGTGAATTAATAGTTTGTGTGCGTGTGTGCACGTTTGTGTGTGTGGTGTGTGCGTGCGTGGATGTGCGTATTTCGCTATGTAAGCAATATTGTTATTTGTTATCTATTATCGGTACTGTTTGTGTAATGAGAAATAAAATTAAAAAAAAAAAAAAAAAAAAAAAAAAAAAAGAATTTATTCAAGAATATCATGAAGAACATATTTACAACAAAACTATTTACAAGGATAAATGCTTTTTATTATTATTATTATTATTATTATTATTATTATTATTATTATTATTATTAAACCACCGAGTTGAAAATCTTAATCTTAAATCCCTAAGGTACTTTGTGAATTTTGTAAACATATTAACACGTGTATTGTGGCTCCGGACAGGTTAAAACTTTGGGTTCAGAAAAAAATCGAACTGTGCTTAGATATGGTAATACGACTGTCAAGAAACGGGATTAGTTTTCTTTTCATTCATAGCGCTATTTCACACTACACTGAAAACAAAAGCGCCATTAACACTTAATATCAAGCAAAAATCAATTTTCATTTGTCGCCATTACCAGTTAAATCTTGGGAGCCGGAAACTTTGTTTAAGATTTGACAGTCTTAACAGAAAACAATTGATATTTTGTACTGATCTGCATGATCCTTATTAGTCTTTTGCGTTATACGGTATTATATTATTAAACACAACCAAAACTGAAGGAAAAGCTTTTTTTGGTGGTCCAAGAAGAAGCTAATGCTCGGTAGCTTTCAGAGGAATAGACACAATTTAACACTTTGGGAAGTTATCTGCCCCAAATGTACAATCACTAATACACCAAGACAGAAAACAGGAAAAAAAACCGACGAAGACTGTTCAGTGTAACTTCAAGACTCATGTGCTGCAGTAACAGTTATCTTTTTTTCAAAAGCGAGCCTTATCTAACGATGATAACATGACAGCCACCTTTTACAGCACAGTAAATAACACGGGGAAGTATCGCGCTGTATCTTTCCTTGATTTGAATGGTCGCTGTTTAGAATTTCAACCTTAAAATTCACAACCACCACATACAGTACCACAGGAAACAGGGTTTATTAGTCTCCATGGCTTTCATTTTGTATTCACACGGATTCAATTCCCACGATAGCACTATTATGTCATCTTCCATTTGAAGACTTCTCCGACACAGCATAGGATTACTCGGACCCTGAAGTTTGAACCGTAAATTCATCGCACAAGTGTTTAACTGAATTCGGTTTGTTTTTGTTTTTGTTTCTTTTTCTTTTTTGTTTTTTTTTTTTTTATTATTATTATTATTATTTGGTTATGGGCAGTAGACATCTTTAGTCTCTAATTTTACCGCGCAGAACTTATTTCCTTTTTATGCAAATTCGATCCGATACGATACTGGAAGTTGTTATGGTAACGACAAATCAAAAAGTAACAAGCCTGGCCTATAGATACCGCAGCTGTGTAAACGTCAGCTTAGTGGGTTTCTCTGTAAATACAAATGACGGATAAACTTACCTTAGCGGAATTATATCCCTAAACAAGAAAGACATCTCCCGACAAATTTAAAATTATTGCAGTTGGCATTTTTTTTCTCGATATAACAATGCAAAATCTGATTTAACTTTATCAGACCAGGATCAGTACTGACGGTTATAACTGCAGAGTCAAAGATATTACAGAGTTAAATGATACTATATAATTCATCTTGTTCATCGGTAAAGGTACCAGGCGCAAAATAATACACTTAATTATCTTCTCATTTTGACAAAAAGAATAAAGAAAGACCGTAATTTACGGCGTTGTGATCCCTTCATTTTTCTCAACAAGTTAACTGACAGCGTGGCTGATCATAACAGGATCTCCCATAGTTACTCCACCTACCGGTTAGCTCAGTTGGTAAAGCACCGGACTACCGTGCGGCGGGGTCGCGGATTCGAACCCCGTCCGGACCAACACTCAGGGTCTTTAAATAATTTAGGAGAAAGTGCTACCTTTGTAATTACATCTGCAAATAGTTAGACTTTCTAGTTTTCTCGGATAAGGACGATGAACCGTAGGTCCCGTCTCACAACACTTGTATCTAATAATTTATGGGACGTTAAAGAACCAACACACTGTTCGAAAAGAGTAGGGGATGTACCCTAGTTCCCGGTTTGGACTGATAGCGGCTGCCAGCGGAGCCTTTACAGGCTGACGTCCGATCTCACCCTAGAGAAGCATTGTAAACCGCCATGAAACTATGTGATATGTGCTGTTTATAAATCAATTACCATAACCTAAGCACACCGTACGTAAACCCAAGGCAACTGGATAATACGCTCATACCCCTTTAGCTATCAAATATACGACTTGATTGTTTAGAATTCTTGTTAATCATATCCGCGGCAAAAGCAACTTCGAAGGAGGTGGAAAAACATCCTAAACATGATGCAACGATCTTTGCTTGTTGCAGTCCAGAGTCGAAAGCTACGTAGTTGTTTCCCACTAAATGTGGCTTCCAAATATTGAAAACCTAAAAATTGACTATTCAAGTGACTGTTGCGTTTCCCTGGGTGCCAGAGTTTTATTTCTCTTAGCTTACTTTTCCTCCTTCAAACGAAAAAAATAACCTATGGCACCCTGGGTACTGTTGCGTTCTTCCTTGGGGACCGAACTGGTTCCATAACGAAATCAACTTTGCCTGCCAGCATAATCTTTCTGAATAGTAGTGGAGTGGACACTCGGGAAATTCGCTCAAGACTAGCCGCATTGTTGCAAAACATGATGGCTTTATTACCTTATTATAGTAAATTAACGATGCACGTTGACAACGAGAAGAAAATTCACTTTACGAAGTTAGGTTTACATACATTAAATTAAGGTGACAATTCAAAGCGGCTTGGAAATCCCCATAGAGGAGGTTTTGTTATTGAAATAAAAGTGCTGTAAAACGACAATAATGTAAAATAGTATGACTTAAATTAACATCGACGTAAATTACGCTTACATTTATAAAGTGCATTGCTTATTTCCTATAATAAGGTATCCATCTAGAAAGGAACTGCCAGCCACGGTAAACATAAAAACTGATTTATCCGTTTACATTGACTCTCTATTCCGCCACTTGAAAGTCTAGAATAGGCCACCACGCCATTCACTATTTGCTATTCAGTCTTTCATTTCATCAAGTATACTGATTACTTGTCGTTCCTAACAATAAATTAATTTTTAATTGAAAGATTATAGATAAACCAAACAGAAACCCACTATTCAGAACAAATCAACAAATCTGAGCTAAAGTGTATCCTTTAGTCAGCATTGGGAATCTATCGCAAACCTAACAAATTATATAACTTGACCAAAGCGAATATAATATGATCTTTGGTTATTAATGTCTCCAAAATACGATTGAAAATCGTGATTAATTTATAATTTACATTGTACGGGACTAAGCCAAAATAAATAAACTGTCTATCAATCCATTGTTGAAATTGCTGCTAATTTAAAGCGCGTAAATTCCTTTCTCACCACGGTACAGAAATACAGACAAGAAACCAAAGTCATGTTCAAACTAAAGCAGACCGAAAAGGAAAGAATTTTATATCCCGAAAATATATACACCAGGTGTACTGATGCGATGAAACAGTGTTGCCACATTTTAGTGAAGCGAGTTTGGTTCGATTTACTTTTGCTTGAGCCGCTAGCCACTAAAAAAATTCTGCTTGCAGCTTTAATGAACGCCACAAATCGATTGAAGTTGGTCTTCACTGCACAATTTTGGTCGGTAACTTGCAAAATCTTCTCTCAACAGAAACCTATCAAAATTACTTTTCTTTTCATGCTTTCTTACCTGGAACGCATTCTTTTGTTTTGCGTTTATATAATCTTTCAAATTTTTAAGTAGCCACGAGTAATTAGATAAGTCTGTGCATGCTAAATAGCTTACAAAACTTCAAATCTTTTCAACCTACTTGAGCGATCTTAGACAGGTTTTTCTTTAACAAACCTTACCTTATATTCTATGAAGCTTCGGGGAGAACGAACGCGCACAGCAATTTACTTTTCTTTTGAAATAACACAGCGGTCTGTTGCGTTTTATTACAGTACTTAGTAAACAAAGGCATAACGCCATGAGGTGTAACGTGACGAAAACTTGACGTCACGTAGGAAAAGGTCAACAGTTGATAAATCACGACACACAATGCTCTGGCATCCTGGAGATGTAGGGAGCGCACAAGTTTCGAATTTACATTGTCGAGAATATTCAACACCCGGCATACCCAATCGAACCCAATTGAACACAATCCAACTAAATCGAACGCAATACACTGAGTTCGGCAATCGAACGAAATCGAACTCACACAAAAAATTTGGCAATCAAACTCAATCGAACGTTTGATTTCTGAACCGTCTTGATTGTTGTAAACCTGGTGTTTAAAATCAATAACAAGTTTATGGAGGCTTGAGTTTAATACTTCACTATAATACGTCGTAACGTGCAGAAATCCTGTTATTGAAGGCCTGAAAACACATGTCAAGATCAGTTCAAATGTGTTCTTTTTTATTTTAAACCTGGAGTTTAAAATCAATCACAAGTTTATGGAGGCTTGAGTTTAATACTTCACTATAATACGTCGTAACGTGCAGAAATCCTGTTATTGAAGGCCTGAAAACACATGTCAAGATCAGTTCAAATCTGTTCTTTTTACTGCCGTGGAATAGTCAGTAAAAAAAGTACGCGAAAACCTTGTTTTCGACGGGCTTTGATGACATAGTTTACGAGAGCTTGCGAACGGGTAACCAAGCGGGCGGTCAACCTTTGTTTTGGTAACCAACCTTTGTTCACGCGAATTTATTCACCGAAGCCAATTGAACCGCGCAACCCATTGAATAGTGTTCGATTGACTTCGGTTGCCGAACTCAACCGAACATAATGAATTAAAGGGGCAGTGTCACACTATTGTACTGTTAATTTAAAAAGCTTAAAACTGCCAATGTATCAGTGGAAACCTTAAAATAATGGTCTAGTTTTGCTGCAGAAGACTGTAGTACTGAAATGACACTATAAACTCCTGTATTCCATCAAAGATGGCGAGGATGGAAATGGATTAAAATTTGAAAAAAACTTGCCAGTTTTTTCAAAATTTCAAGCTATGCATTGAAAAATCACCAAAACAATTATTATGGTTAGCTCTCCTGGCTAAAATTTCATTGGAATTCATCTTGCTGATTCTGTAGGAGCATTTTTTTGCACGATAACAGGTAAAAGATAGTAATTTTGGCAGCATTGAACCAAAACCAGCAAAATCCCGATGGTTTAGAAATCGAACTCACACAAAGTTCGGTGTTCGATTTCGTTCGATCGCCGAACTCAATCGAACTCAATCTACGGGTTGGGTTCGATTGGGTTCGATTTCCGAACGTTCGATTGACTATGCCGGGTCAACACGAAGCCAAAAGAGACGTAAACTTGTCGTTCTCTTGGCTTTCCAGTATTGAGCATTACTGTGCATTAACGACCGGAAGTAAAATTTCCCCTTACTGCGCTACTGGGGATGCTCGACTCGTCGTCCACCTGTTCAGGACGTGAAAAGGAAATCCTTCGATAACAAGGACCGTAACCACCTTTTATGAGCCCGCAAGAATGAGCACCCCCCACAAACCCATGTTTTCACTGAAACCGCTGATCACTGAACCTGGTGTAGGTCATTCAGTTATCTAAAAACATCGGGTTTGCCGTCCTTATTTATGTATTTACGCAATGTTTGAGGTAGAAAATTTATATCAAACAATTGAAATGAAAAATTTGGTTATTTCTTTAACCTCTAAGCTTTGTATTTACAGGATTTTACTGCGAATTTGGTATATAAATCGTTGCTAATAACCAAGATCTGGGTTTTCCTATTTTTGCGAAATTTGCGTGTCAGCGAAAGTAGAAAATTAAATGAATTCAGAAACTGAAAAATGACTCTGTATTTCATTTTCTCCTGGTTCCTATCTGCATGTAGGCTTTCGCTTATGTTTTTAGAATACGTTTTTTTTATATATATACCGTGAAGGTTGTTTTAGATTGTGTCGGGCCGGAAATTCGGCACCATTCATGAAATTCATCTCTTCGAATGAAAAGCTGTCGTATTCTCCGTATGAGAAACTGGAATTTTGGGGCATAGATTCCTCATGAAGGACTTAAAAGTCGTTGTGATCTATAGTACCGTTCTCTTAGCTCAAGAGAAATAGGTCTTGGAGCTCGTGAAGGAAGACGTGACAAAATTTACGGCAGTTTTAGGTCGCTGTTTCCAAGGACTCGGCTCTGTTTACATGTCTTCGCACTAGGTTTTCACACCGTGAACGACGTCCTCGACCCAGTCCTCCAGCAGTTGTACTCGTCGTCGAAGTCGTCCCATTCGTCGTCGGTGCTTAAGGTCCCTAAAACATAATGTGCCCGGCGGTATCAATCAATGATAATCAAAAACAAAAACAATATTATTATTCTCTTTCTTCTACCTCGTCTTGTTACTGGTTTATTCTCAATCTTACGGGAGACCACAGGCTCAGTGTAGTCCTCGGATGCAAATTTTGCAGCTTGTGTAATTTGCATATGCTGCACAAGTAAATAAACCGCATCACTCAGGTGTATCAATGACAAAGAACGTTGTACCAACTACATGTTCTTGGTTGCGATGGCTTCAGAGTGCGTAAGAATGGGAGTTTCTCCGATCCTTACTAGTTTCTTGTATTTGACCGCACTAACAGTATCAAACTGTAGTTTCAAGCTCGAGGGACATCTGCATCTCGATGGTTAAGTAAGTCTTTAATACTTCAGTTCTTCAATTATCTGAATTATCTGTTGCTTAATTTTCTATGTTATTGCTGGCATTCAGACCAGTTATTATATCCTGTTTTTGTTTTCAGAATTTTGCGTTCATTGCAAGCTTCTGTGGAAACGCAAGTGGTCCAGTTGTTCAGTACAAGTTTTCATACCCGCAGGTAAAAAGTACAAAACTAACGACCAAACATTTGCCTCCGTCAGTGATGTCCATTCAGATGATATAACTCCTCCAATTAGTTTCAGAATAATTCCTTCGTATTTAAAGTTTAAGCATCGATTTCAGTTGAAATTCAAACTACTTCGTTGCACCTGTCATGGCATTTGGTTCTCAGTGCACGATTCAGTACCTTAAGCTGAGTACTGCCGGCCAAGAAGGAGTAAGTAGTCCATCCACAACAGAATTGATGTTTGGCCGAGAGGGTCTAGAATGTTGTCTGACGTGAATCTATATATATTATAATTCCCAGCATTTTCAAGGATCCAATCGACTCTTGTTTTAACCAATACAGCTTATTTGGCTTGTCAAATTTAATATTCCTTCAGTGATCGGAAAAACCCTAAAATGTAAACTTTTAAGACGTAGTAGGTGAACATCCACGTCTTAGATCATCTGAACACAGCGACTATAGTTTGTCAGTATTCACATGTGTATTGACTAGAGTCTTGGGTAGCTATTTTTTCGTCAATGTTTCCTCAGGAGTATTGCTGTTTCAAACTGTTGAGCTATTTTGAGGACCAGTGGTGGAATATTTGGCCAAAACCTGAACTGGTTTGTTGCTTACTTCAGATTTGACCACCATCACACATAACTACAGCCCTCTTCATTTGCGTTGTTTAAGAGGGTGCACAAAATTCTCTTTAGATTTTTGTTTAATTTTAACCCAGAGCATCTTTTCTGTTACCTGTGCTAATTGTCTACGGGGGAATTTCAACTCAGGGGTCCACATAACCTATGGAAATAGAGGTGTGCATACATACACTAATATTCATAGTCTTAATTTGAATTCGGACTTGCAGAGAAGCAAGAAAGCAAGCCAATATCTCCGAATTAGGCGTATAGTAGGACAAACCGAAGCACCAGGAGGTACGTTCCCTGCTCTTTACGATCAGTGAAAGAGTCAGTTCTGTTTCGCCCTCTTCAAGTTTAACATGTGAACGACACAAAGCCGAAGGTTTTTAGAAGGATTCTGCCCAATGACGCGATCATCTGAACTGAGGCAGCCCGCATGATCTTGTCAATTTTGGAGGGTTTGAACTCGCGACCTAACGCTCAGCGCAGTCAAGTGCTCCTAGAGGGTCTTCGAAGTCCTCAAAATTGGGTAGTCTTACTGATTTATAACCAAAGCTTTCAGAATTGTTGTCCATCCATCGTTGACCATGTCCCTAATTATTGTCTTTTCCTTTTAAGACAGACTTAGTAGGCATTCTGCTCTATACATTGCAGAACTGCCACGACAAGGTCAAAGTCCTAGATCGGCTCGGAAGTCAAGTTCGTAACCTGACCACAAATAGCTCTTTGGCTGGTTGTCGAGAAGTTGCATCAGGAAATGGCTCCAATGATGTTTTATGTCAAGGTAAAGCTTTGTTTTGCGGTAGTATCCTTTCCAAACTTCACTCGAGGTATGTCAGTGATCTGATTTGTTATGAAGAACATTGAGACAAAAAAAATAACAGGCAGGGGTTTTTTTTACGCTTGGCGATATTACATAATATACAGATTTAGCCAAGTCTAAAAGCGGAGCTCCACGATTATTATTTTTTACTGGTATTGAGCAACACCGCATGGCTTTCCTTGTGCCAATATTTATGTTTAGAGCAGTCAACAGGAATTGACTGCGGTTCAAAAACCTCAAAACATTACAAGAAAACAATACAGTCGATGCTTGTGTTTGTTCGAAAACCAACTTAGCAATCTAAGAACAATCACATATTTTCATCCAATATCGTTGGAAGAGCATGTTTGAAGGTTTAGCCACCTCGCACAATAGTGCATTAAATGGCTTTCCACCGTGTTCATCCAAAATTTTGCATTACGAACAAATGTTTGATGGTTTAGCCACGCCAACAAACAAATCGTACACGAACGGTAAAAAGCAACCGAATAAACCACATAACGTCGAAAATTTCAGCGATAATACGCAAAAAAATCATTTTTTGGACTCGCTTGGTCCGCTGTTTGGTCAAACATTGTTATGCTTTAGCCACCAAACGTTATGTGTGACAAACACGATTTTGGATGAAAATGTGTGATCTTTTAGCCGGGACTTAACAAAGATATTTCGTAGTTCGTGGAAAAGAGAAAAAGGAAAACAATCCTGATAGTTTGGATAGGTAATCGCATGGGGCCGAGTAAAATTAAGGATTAATATCACTTGTGTTTCAGAAATTTGCTGAAATTGCCCTCGTCGCGCAAGACATAAGAGATACTTTACGAGGACTCATTGCGGTTACGTGGTAATAACATAAGTCAAACGTTTCTTTCAGGTCTTAACACTATAGAAACACAGACGTCGAAAAACATGTAAAGTCAGCCAAGCGGAGGAAAACACTCGTTCGCTTGCTAGCAAAACAGCAAACAAACAAATCGACTAGCTACTTCTTTGTGCCCAAAACGAGTAGATTGTTATTTATATCCAGTCGAGACAAAAATACAGGTTTCATTCCTGAACAAAAGTAACACCGATTAAACCTCAAATACTAAACTTCAATTGATTTAAACTACCTGTGTTGTCGAGCTTTCTACGAATCCATTAAAGTAAAAGCACGCATCTACAAAAATAGCAAACGGTTTGTCCAAAGGAAGAATTTCTTCCACCAAGTTTGAGCTACTCGTTCCTCCCATTAATGCCGGTGAATTGTTAAGTGAACTTTCGTGGTGAGCTGTAAGATGCCGCGGTAAAGTGAACAAGCCCTTGAAGCGTTAAATCACTTTGTTTCAACCACACAATCCGGGCGCCGTACAAGTGGATCCAAAATTTAAGAATTTCCTGAGAAAAATGTTTTGCTGTTCCATTTTATCAGTTGAAAATTCACCTTCCGGAGTATCTTTTAATAAGTAGTTCTTGATTTTTATTAAAAGACAGAACTTCGAAGAAGATGAAGTTGTTGTGGTCAAAACGAAGAAACCAACTGAATGTGAAATCTCGAGCCGCAGAAATCGCGCGAAAAATTAAGCCTCCTTTTGGTTTGGATGTACTACACCTGGCTTAAGCCTGCGATCCAATCGAAAACCAGTACCTGGTCACGGCCAACTTAAAAAAACAGCTGACCTCAATGAGTTGTTAACTTGAGCCCTCGATATGGTCAGCGGATATCTTGTTTTGACAGGTGTCAATTGGCCATAAGATTGACGTCCAATATCAAAAGATGTACACAAAAAGATGTACACAAAACGCGGCTTACAACACACAATTAATGGGACATTTCACATCGCATACATGATAGGGCGGACGTACGGCCGTACTACGACCTACTTACAAAAAATTTTCTCGAATAGATGGGTTACCATGGTTGTTTACCATTTACACGGGAAAAACGGTTGGTCGACGGTTGCAGTAAATGGTACGCATCACATACCCAAATGAAAATTTCCACGGAACGCGCGTGTTCCATTTACACAGACATTTCCAACGGTCAGGTTTACAGAGCGATCCAAGCCGAAAGCCCTGGAACTGGTAGAAATAAGCAAATGGAACGCACATTTCCATTTGGAAATTCCGTTTGGGAATTTTGGACTACCTTTCAAGAAATTCCGTTTTCCCCGGAAATTTTCCATTTGGGAAGACCAAAATAGGCTTTCCATTTACATCCCAACCGAAATTTCCGGATTTTTTTGGTAAATGGTAAACAACCCATATTTTCTTAACAATGTTGCTCCGCTTGGAGGCCCTTCGGGCCGCCGGAGCTCTGCTAAAAATTGTCTCGCAAAGCCTTAAAACAGCATGGGACGAAAAGTAGAACTGTCTACTGCTTTATTTGTCTATCCCCAACACAAGAAAGAATAGAAGACGATTTACTTGGATTGTAGCGACGAAAAAGGCATTTCAAAGTATGATGTCACGTTATGATACCTTTTTCGTAATTATTTCACCCCATACCGTTCAAAGCATTAAATCGGCCATGCAGAGAAGCGTTGAAAGTATGCGGCGGTGTTCTACACAAAACATTAATTTTGTCCATTTCACGTAACGGGTTGTGAACGGAAAGGAAATACACCAAGATTTACCACACAAGTACAGAGCCACCTTTTCTTTTTCCTACAATTGCAAAATTAGAGGCTGTATTATTCTAAAGAAGGACCGGTGTTTTTAACAGTTAAAAATTTCCCTCTAACAGCTATTAATGTCACCAATTATAGTAACGAGAGCCAAATCTTCCCTTTCAGTCCCGTTAAACTGTCGAAAGTCCGCACAAATGGTACAATCATGTAGGCAGAGCATAAAGCCTCCGTTACACGTTGAAACTTTTATCTGAAACTTGTGTGCAACGGCGCTGCGAAAAGATTCAGCAGGCGGTGCACCGTGTAACATGGTCGGTTTCGTAAAATTTTTTCAAACTTCCTTTGCGAGAGAAGTTTCACGAAAAGTAGGATCACTTTCTACTTCTGTAACGGTCGCAACGATCGCAATGATGATAAAAACAAGAGTTTCACCGTGTAACACCACTTCGTGAAACTGTCTCGCTCGGTTTTCTCACGCTACGATGAGTAAGCCATGGAACTAGTTTTGCGGGAATTTCGAGACTAGTTTCAACGTTCCCGAACAAGTTTCGACCTTTCATGTTACACGGTGCAATGCCTGCTGAAATTATTTCTCATCGCCGTTGCAGACAAGTTTCAGCTAAGAGTTTCAACGTGTAACAGCGGCTTAAGGCTCATTCTAACTCCTCATGGGATCGTCTGTCCATCACTTAAGTTGTTGCACTAACTGGTTCTTGTCCGCCATTTTGTTCGTGTTTTTCTGTAATTTTCGAGGGTTTGAAGTCAAATCGATCTAGTTATTCCTTATAAGGGGTTACCACGGAGATCTCGCTGATCCACAACATCGATGGCTCTATCTTTCATGTCACGCTTGTCACGCTAGCTGTCGTTTATTTGTAAACGATCACTCAGCTACAACTCGGTACGTATTTAATTTATAAGTGTGTTTTTCGAGCCATTTTCCACCTCAGAAGCCCTCTGCCTGGCATCTTAAGGCTGGGCTGGTGGGTAGAGGCAATCTTCCGAAAGAAGACAGAGGTGGGAAGCGATTTCACACCAAGTGAGCCGTCGAAAAAGTTTCGATCGAGTCATGGTGATTCACGAAGTGAAGTTGTGTCCCTGGCCATTCTGTGAGTAGATTCCGGCACCTGTCATCGCAATTTTGGCGAGTTTTGACTTGTAAATAATGCAATCGGTGCAATAGTTTGCCAGCAGGACCGGGTGGCTCGACACGGTTCTAAAAAGTATCTGAAATGGAAATTGGCGGACTAACACGCGGCAGTTATCCAAGTATATCCCAGAATTCCTTTGGGTCACAAATACGAACATGTCAGACCAGTGAGAGCTACTGAAATCAAATAGCGTTACCCAGGTCGGGCTAAGGAATTGTGCGGGAAAATTGGAACAGATTGCAAGAAGTTGAGTGGAAGTTTACTGCCAATGTAGACTTTTAGCTTGAAGAGGAATTTTTTTGTCTTCAAAACTTCAAAACAAAGTTGCTTATTTTTGGTGTTGTCCCAGAGCGGTTTTTGGTTTTGCAAAAGAATAAACAGTCATATTCAAGGAAAATCGGTACTTTTAATAAGTTTATGGAGTGATAAAGTCTAAGAAACTCAGTATTTGGCAATAATAATGGCTGATTTCAAACATAGTCCGGGATTTGGAAAAGTTACAGGTTTTCAAAGCACCGCGGTCTTCAGCGACCGGTAAATTGCTGAGCCGGACAAGAAAGAGTTAAGCGTTAAAACAAGAACTGTCATTGGTGGATGAACTACACGCTGGAGCAATGTCGCTGGCGATTTTGCGTCTTGTCTAGACTTGTACATCTTGTCTCAGCCTTTCGCGCAAGCCTCGATCTTTGGCCTTACCTTTACCTGTGTGATGTTGATTTTTTTTAAGATTCATTCCGGTTGGATTGTACCAAGGAAGTCCAAATTGGACATTTTAACTTATCTGTTCATTGCTTGGAGATAATTGCGTAAAAAACATTCAGCCAACTGTGATAACCATTTTTTTCCACAGGTTCTCAGATTTATCAAGTGCAGACTGAGGGTGTTTCGACAAAGAAATGTTGGTTTTTGGCACTGAGTAACTGCAATTCAACTACACAGGTAAATAACTTTTGTCTTTTATTACTTTTTTACTTAAGTTTGTTTGTTTGTTCGTTAGTTTGTTGGTTTGTCTGTTTATTTGTTTGTGTTTTGAGCGTGTTTTTTGTTTCAGTTTTGTTTTGCAAGGAGTAGTAACTTGTATTTTTGTTAAGAATATATTCATTTATATTTAGTTTTAATTAATTTTGCAACTTCTATTAACTATTCCACTCTAGTAACAGACAGCCTCACCCTTCTCAATCGTAATTTCAGCACGGTAACCGAAAGCAAAATACCGTAAACAGTCAGTCAGTCTGTTAATATTGTAACGCTGTCTTATACCGTTTCATTCAGCAGGAAAATGTAGGAATTAACCAAAGTAATTAGTTTTTCACATGTATTTGTATACTACTCGTGCACATCTTCACCTTCACACATATCAGTAAGTCGAGTATGTTAGTGACTTAGTTGTGTGTCACTCATATCTATTCGTGTGGACTAGCAGGTCTCGGTATGTTATGTTTTAGTCATAATCACCGATAAATGTAAGTGGCCCCAAAGAATAGCCGTTATTTACTTTTCCTACACCTTGGTCCAGAGGAACTCCAATCTTCGGAGTGGGAATTGGGTTTTATAGCTACAATCCAACTGATGCTTGCGGCCGATTTAAAAAGCCCGCTGTTTTTGTTAGGTATTAACGTTGGCTTTCCGAAAAGAAAGCCGAATTTTTGCAAATAATAAAGGATTTGATCGGACTGAGGAGTTTCAGCGTTTCAGGGCAAAAAGTTAACGGCGAACAAAAGCAACGAGAATTACGATCACTTCTAACGCGTAATTTTTAATTAAACTTTTGTACACGTGGTATAACAATTATCAAGGTAATTCCTTAAGGCAAGTCTTAATTGTATATTTAAGTTTGATAACTTAATAGTAGCCTTATCGTATTTTCAGTGCTCCGGTAATTATGGTTCCTTTTATATATTCTGTCTAACGATGACTGACAAACAAGAGTCAAACAAGCCTTTACTGTTAGATTTTGATCGAAAAGTCCGAAAAGTGGCGTTAACTATTGCTATTGATTAAAGCCGGCTATTAGCACCTACAATAACTTATGAGGCCTTCCAAGGGGTAGAAGCGACACGCTCAGAAAAGTAACAGGCGACAATCTTCTATCGGCCTTGGCGTGCGTTTTTCAAATCTCCGAAAACATTCGCGAGCCCGAACAGATGTAGTGTATTCTGCAGTTAGTCACCAGGCTTTTACACTAAAACTAGCAACCTTATTCCGGGTAAACTTTGGATAACGTTTTCACCATTGAAAGTCATACTGACACGATTTGTAAGAAGGCCAGTGCGGGTATTGGAGCGATGATACGTATCAAGCCCTTTGTTCCTGTAAATACCCTTGAAAAGGTTTATAAGAGCCTAGTACAGCCTTGTTTTGAATATTGTCCCCCTCTTTGGGACAACTGCGGCAAATTACTAAAAGATATCAAAGATTTCCAATCTCGTGTTGCTAGGGTTCTTACTGGTGCCTGTTATGATATTCGTTCCGCTGATATAATCGAGACCCTCTCTTGGGACACACTTGATGTGAGGCGGCTCCGTGTCAAATCAACATTGATGTATTGGAGCGATGAGACGTATCAAGCCCTTTGTTCCTGTAAATACGCTTGAAAAGGTTTATAAGAGCGAATGTCGCTAAGGCTTGAGCAAAATTGGAAACGGTCAAACAAAACCTTCCTTGATACTTTGTGTCTAGTTAGTCCTTGGGATGAAACTACTCACCGTGGTATTTGTTCGATTTCTAACAAAAACTTGAGCTGAGCATCAGGGAGGCAAGTTTAGGCCTCAAAAAGCATTTTTGGGAACATTTTGCACCTTGAAAATTGGAGTTTTGTTAGGAAAATATTTCAAAGAGCAACTTTACAGACAAAAATCTACTTATATCATAGCAAACTTTCATCCTTCCTCTCAAGAAATATGTTACCAATTTTTCAGCTTGCCCCCCCCCCCCCCTGGTGACCCCAGTGCCTTATAATTTTGAAGGGGGGGAAATGTTTTTTTTTTTAAAAAGCTTAAAATAAGACATCTTTAAACAAACTTTTCTCTCCCTGGTATTTCGATTTTTATCAAAATTAAGACTGGATGTGAATATTTCACTCTTTGTGAATCGTTTGATGCTAAAAACGCCGCGGGCACTCCATAATTTTCCGAAGGCTAATCAATTTACAATGTATACCTCAGGCAAAATTACGATTTTTCGTACTTTTTATTCACGACTATCTTTCTTTTAAATAATATTATTCAGGCGATTTCACGCAAGACCGTTCGATTGTTTACTATAGATTGTATTTATTTAGGTTTGACAGTCAGATATCAAGCAGATTTGCCGTTATTATTTGTCAAAAATCGCATCTTCAAGTAAGCGGTTAATTTATGCAATTAATGCGGTTAATTTATTCGGTTAAGTGGGCTAGAAAAATGTATAGCTAAACTGTCCAGCATAGTTAATCGCTCTGAAGGAATCTATAATAGGTAACTCAAATTATACATACCAATAGCAAAGCTATCAGTTCGAGAAACATTTCAGAGTCAATGGGAAATCACTCAAAAGTCCGTGGTTCCTCAGTGAACGTCTCATATGGAGAGAATGCATGTCGGCGCGTTCAAACCACAGTTCTCATGTTCGATGACAGCTCAAATGGTTCCTTTTACAGCGACACCCTATCCAATTTGCTGCACCTGCCTGAAAAGATTTCTTCCCGCTTTTTACCCCAAATTTAAGTTCAGTTGCAGTACCTCGAAGATCTTTAATGCTCATTTTTAAAAGGTTTTCCTCCATTTTGGAATTAAGCTGGTACTTAACAGTCTTAACACAAGTGGAGCAATGCAGGTACCGCAAATGATCTTATAAATTAAATGCCTGGGGCGTCCATTAAGTTTAGGGTCCTGGGGAGGGAGGCAGATATGAGGCGTTTATTAAAAAGAGGCGTTTATTTCACTTTAACTCACTGTCAAAATTTGTGGAAAACGAAAACGTGCCGTTCCTTGATGACGAAAATAAAGTTGCTGACACATTGAGACAGAAATTAAGAAGATAACAGAGCGCTATAGTTACTTTTGAATTTGCGATTGAACAAGATGCACTTGTACTGCTGACCAAGCAAGCAAGAAACTTAATAAATTGCATGTTTTTACTCTATGGAGTGTTTCCCTGGTTTCTGAGGTGAGTTTTGGGGGCGTCAATTAGAAAGGGGGCGTTTATTAGAGGGGAGCGTCTAATACAAACTTTACACCTCAGGGGGAACGTTTATTAGAAACGAGGCCTTTATTTGAAAGTGGGCGTTGACGTATGACTAGTTTTGCGGTTTGCGAGGCTTTCTTTCTACTAAAGTAAGGGGCCACTTGCCGGCAAGCGAGAAACTAAGATACCTGAAACACACGCATGTATTTTTCATTTCTGGCCTTCCTCGTGGTCTTTGAAACTGTATCAGGATTTGCTTTGAACCCAGTCTGCTCATCGTCTTGAAAATTTTCATTCAAAAATTCTTTCTGTCTTTCACTTAAAGGAGATACTGATTTGCAAGATTTTAGCGCCCACCGATGGTCGTCAAAAAGGGAACGCACATCATTCGGATCTATATCCTCATCCCGTTGCTACACTATACCCACGAGTCAGCTACGAAACAGTGACTAA
>JAEMWC010000560.1:500000-590913 GCA_016490735.1 Pachyseris speciosa | reverse complement strand
AATTACAGGACCCTTATATTTAAAACAATTTCTTCCCAAATCTTGCAGATCTAGGTGATTTAGAAAATAGCTCTGCAATATCTCTTGGAGCAGAGTCTGAACAGACTTGATACAGTGTACATTTTAAGCAGAATGTGTCTTTTATTTTAGTTAGGGTGGAATGGTGTATGACCCATGCCCTGACTCGGTCGTGTACAAAAGATGTTTTGTTTTTGTAAGTTTTGAGGCCCATAAAAAAGCCCAAAACTGGATATGAAGGCTAAATGAAATATTTTTCAAATAGATACAAAGCTTAATACTAGTGGAAACAATGTTTTGGGGTTAGGTGCACTTTAAAATATTCCACATACCAGGTACTTGGAGTGAGGTGGACTTACATGTATGTGTCACCATCAAGGTGCTTTTCAGTCTTATAGTGCAGTGCTTAATAAAGGGGTTACTTGTAGGAAAGTATGATTTATTAACACAAGGTCACAAGGGTGTTGTATTTAATCCTTTACAGGGATCAGGCATCGTGGCCAAGCGGTTAGGGAGCTGAACCTGTAATGTGGAAGTCCTGGGTTTAAGTCCCGCTCTGGCAACTAGTTGGAGAGGGTCACCCTTGTAAATAGCCAACTGGTTTGCCTCCCACCAGTTGGGTTTGTTAACCCTGTTACATTTATTTGAATTGTTTATCTGAGGTTATTTAAGTGGAAATTGCCTGTGAACTAGCTAGAGCAGCCAAGTGCATTTCCACTATAAACAAAGCATTTACATTTTCATTTTAAGCACCTCCTTAATCAGCTAATTCTCTTCAACAGGTCAGGGGTCCATGCATGACAGGTATTTCAAGACCAAGGACTTGACTTTTCAAATATATTATTATTTTGTATGGCAAGATACATAACAGGATGCGGGATTCAAATTATGATCAGAATTGAAATTATCTGTTACAAAATTATCTGTTACAAGTTCATTACAGGTTTTGGAGGAATCTCATATCTGTGCTGTTTGACTTATTCATAATCTCAGCCCTCTAGCCGAAAACATAAAGTTTTATCTAAAGTAAAATGGCACGCCTTATCATATTTTTTAAAAAAAGAGACTGGCATGCATAGCTTACCAAGTTTATTATAACTTAGCACCACCTAGTATTACAAATCTCTTTACTAAACATGCAACAAACTACATTTAAGAGATAACCTTAAATTCAATCTAACCCATACTTACTGGAAAGGAAACAATGATTCCTTCACTCATCGAGCCAGCATAATTTGGAACAGTCTACCCATAAAGATCAAGTCTCTACCTTCTTTTGTATTGTTTTAAAGCAAATCTTTTAAAACACTCTAAGTCTATTGATAGAATATCTTTTGTTTGTAGTTCTACCATTACATTTAAAAAAACTGATGATTTTACATATTTTTAGATGTTATTTTAGATATTTATTTGTTAAATAGTATTTGTAACCTATATCTGGCTAAATATGAATAATTATTATTGTAATTACCTAATTACAGTTCTATCACATAGTTAGTGTATTTTGTAATTTATTTATACATAGCAGGTCCACATCAGCTTTTGCTGCCATCTTTTAACCTGTGTTGTTAAATAAAGTATGTATGTAGGATAGCAGGATTGAAACCACAACTTGAGGGGTAACCGGTCGTTTCGCAAACGAGTCGTTTCGCAAACTAGCTTAACTTAGGTGTTGATAATATTAAATTTAGACATAATTTTGTAAACTTAACATGTTTCTTATACAGACTACTGATATGGTGATTCCAAAATGCTAAAACTAGCCTAAGTTTATACCGTTGATAATACAGGCTATATATGTTTGTGATTCCAAATTTTACAACTACGCTTAACCTACACGTTGATAATACTTAATTAAGACTTTTTTGTTAACTTAACTTGATATTGATGACAACTACAACTATAACTTAACTCGAAATGCTACAAACTTAAATTACTACAACTACACAAACTATTGATTTAACCATTCCAAAATAATACAACTAGCTTAAGTTACACGTTGATAATACTAAAGTGAGACCTACACTGTATTTGCAAACTTAAGCTTAAGTTGATTTCGTGTTTCTTATAAAAACTATATCGATTCTTAACTTACTTGACTTGAAATACTACAAACTTAATAATATACTACAACTATAATACTTTATTTTCACTCCGTATTTTTTCTGTGAAACGTTTGCGAACTGACTGTTTGCGAAACGACTCGTTTGTGAAACGACCGACATCCACTTGAGAATGCCCTACAGTGACTGTAATTTTGTAAATTAAAGCGGCCTTGCTTAATTTATTGTCCACTGACGATTATTTTTGTCATCTCATAAATGTAAAAGCAGAGTTAAGTATTGAAGGCGCTATAATCTATCTTTTTAGCAATTTCACACAAATGTACTTGCCTATGGTGTTTTTTTTCTCCTCCTCGAACTCTCTAAAAATATTTCCTTGAGAACAAACTATAGGTAGCGCTTCGCTGTGAGGCCGTTGCTGGTCAAGAGGAAGCAGCGTTAAGAAACACTCCCCCTATGAGTACAACTGTCTATGTGTCCAGCGTTTAATTGACTGGGAGCTGCCAAATCTAATTATTATAGTTCATTTGTTTGGCGGAACAATGTTTTCTCAGCCATTCGCACCCCAACATTAAAGGTGCCTTGTAAGTTTGTCGCAATAAGAATAAATAAAAAAAGGAAGGTATTTTATGCAATACTCACTTTGTACATCAAAGCCTTCAGGATTATGATGCCCTAGAGCCTTTAGTTTGCGTCGATACATTTAAAATTTACGCGAGAAGTTGCTTAAATTTCCCAACTCAGCTGAAAAGTTCTTTCAACAACATGAAAATGTACAGGCATTGTCAGAGCCACGTTTCTAAAAGAGAGGGACTGGGGTGATATTTATCGCGGGCTCCATTCAAAATGGCGGACAGTTTGCGCATAAACATTGCGTAAAGTTAATTGGTAATTTACCGTCATTTCGACTGTTTTAAACGAGCGTTTGGCAGTAAAAATCCGGTTGTTATAGTGTGCTGCAATCGTCAGCTGGCAAAAGATGCATATTGGAGGTAGGTATTACTTCATCGTCTCAATGGTTCTCAAGCGCTTTGCATTCACGTGTGCGACCAGCACAAGAGTAGGTTGGTCGCTCATTGAGATGCTCATTTGCTGTTGATCGGCTCTCTAGGGAGCTTCACACAGACCGAATCGCCTCATCTGAACTCTGGTTCAACTTGGACAAACTGGAATCAATGACGCGTCGAGAATTGCAGCAACTGTGCAAGAAGTGTGGGATTAAAGCGAACAGCAAAACAGTTACACTTATAAACGACCTTAGAGAATTTCACTCGCAACATATCGTGGATTCATCGTCCATCATTCATTATCCTTTTATACTTCCGAATAATACATCGTCACCCACGCCAGGTAAATCTAGCAGAAAATCTTTTATTCCAAGTGGAGCCAACGCCGATAGAAACCTTAGTTTGTTTAGCCAAATGGAGTCCCCTGTCAGTGGATCAGCGGGGAAGTGGGGAAAGCTAAATAAAGCTGTGAAGTCAAAGGGAATCAGTAGTAAAACTGTTGGAGAATATAAGGGTGTCACAGCAGGAGAAATTAATGAGGATAATACGACGCTCAAGAGAGATATGTACCTAGCAAAAAACGCAAGTGTCTCAAATGTCTTAGAATGCACTTCCAGCAAGTTGTTTTATGATCAGCCGTTGGCAGAAACAGCAGATAGAAAAGATGGGGAAGGACAAGTTTACTGAGTACAGAAAAGAACTGTCAAGCAGTGGTCGCCAATTCCACTCCTGCATGAATGATATTCTGCGAGGAGAGGCAGACAAAAACGGACATTTTCCATCATTGATTTCTGGACTAATCAAAAGTGTGGCAAAAACAAAATTTTGGGTGCTCTCACAAAGGACAAAGTACTAGCAACTGAGGAGTATGTGTCGCACACTTCAATTGGTTACTCTGGTACGTTTGATGCATTAGCTATATACAATGGAGTACCATGCGTTATTGAGTGGAAAACGTCACAAAAACCCCGACCATCGCTTGAGAGCTGCTATGATGCTCCACTTCAAGTTGTGGCTTATGCAGGAGCTATTAATTCCCATCCAGTTATGAGGATCCCGGTTACAAATTGTATGATAGTGATTGCTCACCATGATGGATCAGAGGCAGATGTTCACTGGATGGACCTAGAGACATGCGAGAGATTCTGGAAAAGCTGGTTACTCAAAGTTCTACAGTATAAAAACATAAGTTCTGAAGGTGGCTCAATGCAAACTAATTTGTGATACATACAATAGCCTTCAGTAAATGTGTCAGTTTTCAAAATATAGATGAATTACTAAGCTATTAATATATTTTTTGGAAATGAAAGGATTAAACCTTCTGTACAACAACAACAACAACTTTATTATTTATTTGAAAACAAACTACAGACTTTCACACATGCCTACAAATAGCAGAGCTAGTCTTGGTAGACAGTGTGAGGACGCTACATATGTACATTACCGAAAATTTATTCAAGTGCTTGTCAAATGATCTAATAATCCCTGGCCCCCTGGCCGCCTAGCCCCCTTGCAGGTATTGTCTCAGTGTTATAACTGGGCGTATACCCGTTTGCCTGCATTGTGTTTTGCATGAGTTCCTCAACTCCACTGTTGTAGTTAGAAGTTTCAAAGAGGTGCAGCCTCTACTGGATTTTTATCAGCAACTTTAATCGTATTCCCTGATGGGACTAAAATTAGCCCTTAAGTAGTCAGCCATATGTAGATCCATCTGTATTGCCTTCCTTGGTCATCCGCCTTCTCTCATTATTGTTATCTTTCCCAGTCTTTGATGTTCATTTCCTTAACAGTTGTTTAACAGGATAAGGTGAGACTAAACTTCTTCCTTTTGTGAGTTTTTAGTTAATTTTCCCTCCACTTGTAAACGACGGCAGCTCACTGACGCAGTGTTCAAAGACGACTTCACTAAACTTCCGGACAGCTGAACCATGCGTTTATCACGCTAATTCGGCTAGCTCCAAAAAGCAACTTTCAAAAAATGAAATCGTTTTCGACGTCCTCCGTTCCATTGTTTGACTTATATAATAATAACTTTCAAATTTTACTGATACTACTAAGCCTAATCTTCTCTTCCGAAGCTAAGAAAACTGGTGTTCACGTTATAATCAGCTGCAGGTCAAACACATTTGTGCTTTTAGGACTGAATTTCCGGTTTCAAAAAAAGCATTTCCCAATTTAGCCACCACGAGAAAGCAATGCTTCCAAACTTAGGTAAGCGATAATCAGACCCTTGGCCGCTGGCTATTAAAAAGAACTAGGGAGCATTCACTGGCAAAAAATTGCTGCAGACACAAATGTTTCCCTGTTTGCCCACGCGTGAAACATATATTGCGGAAGAAAATATCTGGCTTCCCGGAAACAAGAAATACTCTTAACTCAAAGTCATCCCTGCAGACGCAAATGTTTCACAGCTTAAAAAGGCACTTGACGCTCTTAGTGCCTCAGGTCCCAGCTGGAGCAGGAAATAATCAGCCAGTGTTGGCGGCGGACATACAAGTTCCACAGTTCAGTCTCGTGAGAATATTCAGCGGATGCAAATCTCTCTCCAGACGCAAGAGAATGACTTTGAATCAGGTCAGACCATTCTTTGCTTCCAGCAAGGAAGCAGTCTACAGTGTACCTATTCTGGGTACTCAGGCAGGTATAAAATCAGTGGTGTTTCCTAGCAACATCCGTATTCTGAGTGATTTAAATCAATAACATCTACAGATTTTTCGCTTTCGATAAATTTGAATAGAAGTCTAATATCTACAAACGTGTGCTTGACTCGATATTAAAGTCCCATTTGAACATTCAGGTTAATAAAAAAAAAACCTTTTCACAAAAGGTTTTAGTCCTATGTTGATAATTTGTATAATGGAACAGGATCAAGGAGATGCGTCCTGAACATTATGGCGAGGCGAGGAAAGGATCAGTTGCAAATTCAAACGGCATTTTGAGAAATCGAATCGCAGGCATGTTTATACGACGAAAGATTATTTCTGAGATATTTGCCATAGAGAACACAAGAAGGTAACAGTCGGGAGCAAGAGAGAATGGCCTTCTTGGGAGGTAGTGTACTTGCAAACACTGTCGCCCGTCAAAAAACACCAGATTGGTGCAAAAATATTAATTAAAATTAATTGACGGCAGAGACGAAGTTCATTTAAGGCGAACCAGCTCAAGGTTTTGTCATCTTTTACAATACAAGCAAATTGAATGGAAGTCTGATATAATATCAGTCGCCTTAGTGAAAACGACGCGAGCTTTAATGAAAAGACACGAGTCATAAAAATAAACGAAGCTAATAAGATCTCAACCAGACAAACTAATAAAATAAAACTTAGCTGACCTGATCGGTGAAACCGTACTGCTATCATCCCACTGACTTCACAATTGACCCAAAAGGCCCCCTGACAAATGACAAATGACGCACCAAGTTTGTTGAAATCATTGGATTCTGAAAACCTAGGTTGAATAATTGTTTTATTAGGAACCTATCTGTAATTTGCTCTATCTACAGATCCAAGTGGGAGTAAACTCCATCACTGGCAAGCAAAATTTAGAATTCGAAACGTATCATCTAAAAGACCGACACGGCTAGGACACGGCGGACCTTCGAAAACCAAACTTCGACTCGGTTTATTAATTTGCGTTTGTTAAACTCGCGTAGTCTTTGTACATCGTTCTGCTTTTCGGTGTTCATTCGCACGTCGCAGTGATCGCCAACACAGAATATTCAACAATTCAACCCCTAACCCTCATGCTTAATGTCAATATTCTTTTAAGTGGAGATTTCAACGCGATCGCACCGGGTTCAAATTGTTTTTCTGGGTAATCCCTGGTTCATGATCAAACTCCTCGCTCATCCTTTTAAAATAGCCAGCTGGGATTCTTATCTGCTATGTTTATTTGAATTACTTGTTTCTGTTCTCGAAGAAATTAGCTTAATTCTCAACTAATCTGTAAATTCGAGATAACATTTGAGTCATGTTTATGATTTATATCTATATATATATTCTTCATAGAGCTCAGTTTTGATTCGCTAATTCCCAACGAAAATCGGATTCTGTAAGATTAAATTTGAACCGTCATATTCGCCTGGCTCGGTTTAAACAACGAATAAGCTAAGATTTTTCGGACTTTTTATGCATACCTTTTTCCTTGCCTACTGAGACAAAATGATCTGTGGCTACAAATTCTGCCGGGTGTCTTATTTTTGAATATCTGGGGCCAGTACGTTACAAACTTTTTTCCGGTGTCACAGTAAAGAAAAAAACAACGCTTAAAATTTTACCATTTTATCTTCCCGCGCTCGCTGCGAGTAATGTGCCACCTATCGACATACAGATCCTAGAAGTATGTAGGAAGTATATCCTATGAACCTACGAAAGCTGAATTTCCCCGCCAGCTCCTACGAGTCTCAGTGGTAGGAAAGAATCTGAAGGCCATAGGTTAAACTCCTGTTCGGGGAACTCGAGTTTTCGTCGAGTGTGCGTTTGAAAGTATAGAAAAAAAGAATACTTTTTTCAACTTATATCCAGTTTAAGCCATCAAGTTGTTGAGAGCAACCGCATGCAAAATTAAGCTTCTCACCAAGGAAACTGACAACAAAATTTGTTGTCAATTTCCTTGGTGGAACGCGTAATTTTGTCTCCATTTGTCTCCATGGCAACAATAACATCAATCAATTCGGTGGCAGCTGTCACAAGTGCTTAAGGCAGGAAATTCTCAAAACTAAGCAAACTGCTACTTCCTCGAGGCTGTTTTCTTGGTAACATCAATAAAAAAAAAGTCCTCAATTTTAAGAACGTACCTGTCAAGAGCGGATATTGGGACTGAAGCTTTTCAAATAAATAGTCTTCTTTTATTCTTTGAGAGACACAAGAGTTTTTACTTGCCTCAGTTAACATGCAGTTACAATACATAATTGTGTTTTTTTCCCTTTTTAGCGGTGTTTTCACAAGAAATGTCCAAACGCAGGGTAAAGAACTAAAGTTTCCCATCGACGCGAGCCGCGTGTTTTTGGCGCTGGAGAAGGTAGTGTCGTTTTACGAACAAAATGGAGACATCTTGAACCTGGATGCGTACTTTGGCCTTCGAATCGCACAAGGTTTGTCGTTTTGATCGAGAGAGATAAAAATATGGGTGCCGGATGACGCGCGACGGGTCGCAGGCCAATTTAGTATATGAGTTCTAGGCGTAATTATCAAAAAGAGGTATTAGCTGACTTCCTACGAAATTTCGCAAAGAGAACATACAGTTTCATGATGAAAGAAAAAGGTTGTGCGTGAAGAACATGGGTTATATTTTTTGCCAGCTATTCAAGAGAAACACACGTCGGGGAACATTACAAGAGACTCGAAGTGAATTCTCGGCAAAGTACTTCATTCCATTAACAGGCCCAGCGTACACCGCTACATATGATTTACTTATAAGAGGTCATGACTTCTTTTTGACAAATATAATTTAAGTCATGATGCGTCATAAAATATCGTGAAATGTCATGAAAAGTCGTGACTTTTATTTCGTGCTCACGTTTATCGCAGGGATTAAACGCTAATGGAGTGTCTTTTGTTGTCTTCCAAAGGTAACTTCTTCGAGTTAATACAACAAGAAAAAAGTAAAGAAACATTATTCAGATCTGGTTTATACAAGAAGGTCATTCGACTTGAGAACCTCATCTCTCAGATTAGCTCAAACGCCTCAGCCATACTACGACAAACCAGTCCACAGTACTACAACTTAGTTGGGGCCTCTGTGACCCAGCCCTGGCAAGTGGTAAGGCGTCATAACAGAATAAACCCAAAGCTGGTTACTACGTTTGACAAAAGGAAGCTATCAGACAATATACTTCAGAAATATGAGCCATGTCTAGCCAAACTTCTTGGCAGTCCGGGGTATGGGGACAAACCATGTGACGTCCCTGAGGAATGCTGGGAGGTGATGATGCGACCGGGGGAGATTGGGTACGTGCTGACCCACCAGGCACTATATTTCATGTTTGGTGAGCAGAGAGGTTAGTAAAACTGCATGTCTGTGCAATGTATCGCTCAGCAACAGTAGTAACTGTGTAATAGCACAACAACATGAGGAACACTCTACCACTGTCAATATTTCATTTTATTATATGACTGGCTCTTTCAGCGGTCAAGATGAATCATTTCTCCTGCTGTGATTGGCTACCCGCGAGGTCAACATGGAGCCATCTTGACAGCTCGGGATAGCCCGTTCGTCCCGCGTTTTACTGTCTTTTATTATATGGCTAGTGTTTGCAGCCAATATAACGCGCACTCTGATTGGCTAAGCGCAGCTAAGCGCTGGGGCATTATTCTCCCGTAATGCCCACGGTCTGATTACTGATTATGCAAATTAGGAAAGAAAAAATAAAATGTTATCCGAAGGCCACATTTATTTTATTTACATTGAAAATTGTTGCGACTAAAGCAAAAAAGTAAAAACACGACCAGAAAGACTGCCCGGTGAAATGTTTGCCCTGGGTTTGGAACGATTAATGAAAGCTAATGAATACATAAGCCGCGCTTTACTGTGAAGCGACGACTTCCGCTTGAAGTAAGGTTTTTTTTTCTTTAGAACTGTTTTGTTAGCCATATAATAAACAACTTAATAACCTCGACCGTTCGGTCGTTACTGGAAAATCTCAAACCTCGGCCTTGTTGTATCGCTCGGTCAATACGGCAAGGCCTCAGTTTGAGATTTTCCCGTAACGACCCAGCTCTCGGTTATTAAGTAGTTATTAATAGCGTCCGTTGAGTCATATACTGAATAAATCTTTTATTGACCAAGCTTGTTCGGTCAAGATGGCGGGATGTTGGCCTCGTTCTTTTTTTGTGTGTTTATGGACCTCGACTTCGTCTCGATCCATAAACGCGCATAAAAAGAACTAGGCTAATATCCCGCCATCTTGACCTCACATTTGGCCAATAACCCATATATACTGCTGCTTTCATCGTCTAGAAGAAACCACATATTTTCCTAACATAGAACAAATGCAGCACAATTGTGAAGTGTCCTCTTGTAAATTTTTTATTCCATATTCTTGACCCTACAAATTAAATACCCAACGTGTTTGTAATGCCTCTTGCGGAACAATATGATTATCTTGCAAGGGAAATTTGCAGACATCTTTTTGGAAACGAATTTATTGTTCAAATTTCTATTTAACGGTAAAATGTTTAGAGTTAAAATATACGGCAAATTTTACATTTGGTGATGGATGAGAGACCATTGCAGTTTTTAAAGAAGGAAACCTGAATTTTGTTGCAGACTTCCTAAAAATCGCATCTGCTTGACTTCGTTCATAACAGACCCATCATTCATCTTTTTGAATAAATAGCTCCTAAGTATGTACATAACAGTGGTACCAGCACAGATTAATTTGGGCCAATTAGTACTTGTCGGTTGAAATGATTACGCAACGTATATATAAATTTCACCCGAGCGATCGATTTATGAAATGTTATGTCGTAATGGACTTTTACTCATTGTAATTACAGGATGCCGTGAGATATTCACAAATATGATGAAGAAGTACAGGAAATCATTGCGATCGCTGTATGATAGAATTTGCTCAAATATCTACAATCAGTTGCTCTTTATCGAACAAATTCACCCAGTCAAAAGAATTGACGCCGATTTAATGATGGAGCAATGTGCGGTCTGTGGATTACTGGGATACTACGAGTTTCTAACACCACAAAGGTTAAAAGCTGTTTTGCAGTGGCAGCGAAGAAGTGGTTGTTATGGAGATGTACAGAATGAAAGGAGGATGGGTCAAGAAGATAGCAGACATACGATGAGAAAACTACTCATGAAGAAAGAACTTCCAGGTGAGACTTTTACGAGAATACAATTTGTTGGGAATACATGATATCATTTGCTATTTTTGCTGTTTCCACAGCCACCACAAATTAACGGTATTGATTTGTGTTTTTTTTCCTTGTTGTGACTGCCGAGTGTAACTTTCTGTAGTTACGATATAGATTTCGGGTCACGTGATTCCTCTTCAGCAAGTATAAAAAGTATAACGCCTATACTCATCAGTGCGATTGATTTGACACAAAAAAAGCTGCGTTACATTGTATGGATGGAATTGTCAATATATGATCAACATTGCGGCATATCTTACTAAAATAATGAACACCCCAATAGAGTCTACAAAATGAGGGAAAAATCAACGATGGTTACACCTGTTACTCTTTTGTTTGAAGTCCTAATAAAGCAATTTCTGCTCATTCTTTGTTCTTGGTAGATGGTTGCGAGTCACACATCACAGGTGTTGGTACCGCACTTCTCTCCATTTACCTTCGCTTCCTGCTTGAAAACGATGCCCATTTCACAACATAACGCTGAACTGGAACCATGGAAACGAACACGGAAGACACACAAGACGCATTCAGCTAAGCAGATGTTTAAGCCACTGACATAGCGGCTGTCAGATTTTGTTTTAATACTCAGGGTACAGCTTCTTGAAGCTGGCTTGAGGGTTGTTGTTTAGACATACAGAAAATATTTCTTTATCAACAGAATTTATCTCAAAGTAAATCGTGAAACACCGGCCCCAAACACCCTGACAACCGGTTGGACTATGCTCCATTCAATTATTTGAGAAATGTAGTCAGAATAAAGAAATCTACGTGAAAATAAGAGTTTTTGAAAAGTATAGAGATTATAATTAACAATATCTTGAGAGTGTTGCTTGCTGAGCCGTTTACAGTTGAACATTACTTGGTGCTGAGTATGTTTCGTTTCATAAAATGTTCAAATAATTACACATGCATGCTATGCTTCGAATCGAGTGCATTATATCTCAAGATATTTACGCTCCCTACGTCAGACGAACTGTTTATTTTGCGGACAATTTATCAGCCGCAGACATTATCCTCCGATAAACCAGCCACCGAAAGGGGTTTATTTACTAATTATTTTGAACATAAAAGTAAAATTTGCATTGACCCTCCTACGTGGCTGTGATTGTAAGATATTGAAACGGCTTAATTTCTGCAAATTACGAATATTTTATAATCACAGGTACCTAGGAGGTTCAAAACTGATTGTTTTGCTACCATGATAATTCGTTGAACAGAGATAAAAGTGCAAAAGTTTAATATTTCCTGTAAAGCTTTAAGAAAAATTCAAGAATGAACAAAACCGGCCTTTAAAACTTTATTTGCAATTTACTTAAAAACGCTCTCGTGTACAGATTTTTTTCTAATTTGGCCTACAAGTTATGAGACTTGAGTACTATACACTCGTTCAGTTTCGTGTCGAAATAATAATTTCGTTTCGAGATAATTGGCCTTTTTTTTTAAATGGGCGGCCGTACGATACCGTTGCTATGGTAACAGCTGTTGCTTGGAAACCAATGAGAATAAAAACTGATGCGAGACTCCTTAAACGGTTAACTCAGGCCCAGATAATTTTTTTCATTTAGTTATAATATTCAACTTTTTCATCCTCATTTTTTGGCGAAAGAGTCACTCTTCCACAAGTCGAACATGAGTTTTTTTCTTGTTCAGAAGGGGTAGTGACGAAGTGCACAAAATGACTTTGAACGTTTTCCAAAATTTACCTGGCTCAAAATGTGATGTTTGATTTTTCACGAGACTTGATGTCTCCTTGGCAACAGAATTCTGACAGGTGTAGTTATTTTGTAAATTTGGATTTTTTTACCTTTTTAATATTACTGTAAAATTAATAAATTTACACCATTTCAATAACAATAAGTGGCAAAAAATAAACTGAAACTGAAACTGATTTAACTTAATATTAGTTGTGAAATTTTCGAGAGAAGGTGAGCTTTTCTTGACTTGTTTTGCTTTAACATCTCACATAGCGTCACTTAAAGAGGTTCCTGTTTATTGGCTATACTTGTGAGTATCGCATGTAAGCATGCTTACAAGCTATCTTTTATTTTCTTTCTTAGTGACGGATGTAGAATGAAATAGCACGGGCGTAGAAAGCAAGTCTTAAAAATGTCAGAATTCCTCAGTTCAAATGTGAAATAAAATATTTTAAGAACTCAAACTATTTTGCAGACTTTTAACAAGGCCACTAAAAATAAAGATAACTTTTCGCAAGTTCGTAATTGGGTTACAACTACAAATAAATTAGCAACCCTAATGCATGTAAGTTGAATTTTTTGAACATATACCCATAAAGAAGGAACATTTACATTCCGGTTTTTTTATCTCATAAGATTTAAATGACAGCGAATCGAATGCGCTTATAATAAAGTTTGTCAGCTGTAATTGGCAAGAAGAAAGTGCACTTTATCGATTCATGTTTTCCCTAAATACAAGATAATTTTAGCGGAAACACTTTTCTGTAAGTTAAAAGAATCTTTATTATCCAAAGACGTAACGATTATTCTACAGAAGGGCGCATGAAATAATGAAGGAATTCCGTAAATGTTGTAAAATAATCGTTAACTTTTTATGAACGCGGATGTGCTCTATTTTGAAATCTGTCTTGTCTTTTGTTCGCCTATTGTTACTTAGGTAACCCTCTCCCAGAACCTTCTGTGCAACTGCATCGAAATAATTAGTTTGTCGAGCTACGGGTAAAATACGCACAGCATGTAGTTTCTTTAGAAACACATCCCAGCCGTATAAAAAATTACTGACTTCATTGTTATTATTCCGTTCGGTTATTTTCCTTTGAGTGTATCAGTAAGCGGATGCCCTTTGCTTCAAATCGATCCCAAAATATACTTATGAAAAATGTAGACTAGACAAAGATATATCCAGTTACTGTTTCCTTTCTTTCCTATTTGATAAAAAACCTTTGTAATAATTAAAGGTTTATTACACATTTCTTCTTAGCCGATTATAACAGAAAGAGGAAACAAAGAGCCAGCCAAAACAGCACTAATGATTACTGCTCTTTCAAAATATTTATGCCTGTTTTGAGAAACTGTGACCATGGGAGAGTAAGCTCTGATCTCTTCGCTTGTGGTTGTATTTCAAAGACTGTAGGCTCTGTTACAATTGCTTTAATACAGCCCCTGCGGACTGACCTAATATTTTCTCTCTTGGTAATCTGACGAAATCGTTTATGTCTTGGCAAATAAGTCATTTATTGGAGTATGGGAGAACAAACTACCCTAAGAAACAATGTTGTGAAATGGTGTGGAAGATAATATTAAAACTGGGCCAAGAGAACCCACGCTAGCTGTAGGTCAAGCAGCATTGAACCTGATTGCTGCACTGGATCGAAGGAAGCAATCGAAAAAGAAAACCTAAGGCCTGACGAGTAACCATGTGTTGGGAGCAACTCATGAAATTCGTTACAACTCAGTTAATTGTAAGGTTTCTAAGTTTTTTCTTCGCCTTATATTTTCTTTCCCTCTGTTTTTGTAGTGGAAGGAGCTTGGAAAATCTCTACACCAAACTAGAATTTTTATTACCAAATCAACAGCCTCATTGACGTTTCCAGCCAAACCGGTGGCTGTACCTGCTTCAGACAACACAGAACAGGATTTAGCCTCGATGACCTAAAATCATTAAGTCAGCGTTGAGATCAGTGAGCTTGCGAGCTTGTCATATCAGTACAACTGCTTGTTTACCTCTAACAAATAAGAAACTGAATTATAAGAAAAAAAATTATGTCAGTTAAATTGTTTTATCCCCAATTTATCCACAGATCCTCTCCATCCTGATGGAGTTTACACGAAACCGCCTGCTTGGTAAGAAAATTTGCACTGTATAGTAAGTATCGATGGTATCTTCAACCCGATGAATCTAGTAAAACACACCAGAGGAACGACATACTTAATTCACAGTTGAAGCAGAGCAAAGGCTGGAAGTACAGCTAAACCATAACCATAAACACCTTTACATCGTTAATACCAAAAATATTGCCAGAAAACTGATTACGAGTTTCAAATGTTCTATAGCTTATAGAAATCCGACTATAGAGCCGTTAGGTCACTTAAAGTTTTCAATCAGCTTTTCTGAAACATTTCTATAGTTCGTGAAATGTTTGAAACTCTTAAGTCCCCCCACCCCCCGGGGAGGTAAATCCGACTTTCCATAACTTGTGTTTTTCTGGGTGAAAATAGTAAATATGACTGCACTAATTTTCTTTGGATGACGGACAGGCAGATCGTCTTCTTCTTCAACTTAATCTTTGAAAGCGCAGAATTACCACTTTAACATAAAGAAAACAAGACATTTTAGAAAAAGAAAAAATGCCTGGCTGGATTATTTCAACGAACTCACACGGCTATACGGTTGTTTCCAAATCACGAAACCTATTTCATGACTTCAGCAAGTCAAGCGGCATACAGGTCGTACTCTGAACTAAATTCTATAGAAAGGCATGTCATAACTTTCCTTCACCTCCAACTTTTGACAGAGGCGCCCAACGAGCCAAATCAACCAAAAGCTGTAGAAAGGCATTTTTAAGTACCTCGTGGTGTTTGAAGTCTGTTTAAAGTGATGTTTTCATAAGCTAGAAGAAGTTCATCTGTTCGGATTCCCTAGCTGAAATTTTAATTGCCCGAAAATGTTAGGGAACAAAATCTTCCTTTGAGAAAATGTAAGCTGAAATGAACTTTCCACGAGCTTTCTAGGGAACTATTTTCTTTGCGACAATGCTAGCTGACGTTTTTGACTGCCAAAAACAGCAATTACGACCTTTCCGAAAACCTCAGAGACTATGAAATCCCTATTTCCAATCTTTTAGGCCACGTTTTAATAACGAAAATCCGAGTTCACTCTTTAATCGACGCCGAAAGCCCAAGGCGAATTACCCTCCACCGAACAGATATCTACGAAACTTGTCGTTGGGTGCCCCTGTTGTGACTCTCAATAATTGGTTTCGCCAACCTCTAAGATGACACAAGCTAAAACAAATGAGATTTAGTTGTCCTCAAGTAACGCAAGACTATCGTTGATCAGTGATTTTGATAGTCTTTGTGGAATTAATATCCTGCATAAGCGATGTAGCGCCAAGGGGTGGTAATGTTGATTCACAACTGCATCTATCAGTTTGACTACATTCTTTCAAATACGCCTCGTTGGTAGCTTTCTAACAGGAGTTAAGGCAAAGAAGAGATTAACTGTCTCACCAATATACCTCAGTAGATAGCTCGCTACACAAGAGAACGAAGTCGTTAAACAGTAGTCCTTGTTCCCTAGTAATAAAATACATGCCCTTATTTCTTCTTTTCTTCTTCTGTTTGACTTCATCTTTTGCAATTAGGACCAAATGAGGACCAAATCAAGGTCGTTGTCCAATCCACAAGTTCCAGCACAATTGATGTTTCCTGGGAACCAATTTATCCAGGTCAAGGAATACGCCTGGGATTCCTGGTTAGTTTTGCAAAGGAAGATGGATGCCCACCGAGATGGATAGTAAATACACTGTGTTCAACCACCTTTAAATTGACATTGAGAGATCTGGAGTATTTTACGCGATACCAGATTGTGGTTCGTGTAATAACGCCTCAAGGGTGTGGTCGAGAGCATTCTGCCACTTCTTACACCTGGGGGAATGATAAGGACCAAAGCTGCTCGTTCCTTCTTTATTAAATTTTGACCAGTCTCCGAAAAAATTGCTCTGGGTGCCATGATTTACTTTGGAAGGAAGGAAAATTGTTATTGCTTACTACTTTTCTAAGAAACATCAACATTTACGCTATAGTCACCATCCTCATCGTCATCATCACCTTCATCACCACCGACATCGTCGTCGTCGTCGTCGTCGCCATCGTCGTTTCGTTTTTAAGTTCCCGATAGGCCTCCAGAAAATGTAAAAGCTGTGAACTTCACTTCAGAATCTATTATATCCGTCAGCTGGAATCCAGTGCCTGAAGGCCACGTAAACGGACTTCTCATGGGGTATTTCATAAAGTATAAAAGAATTAGTAAAGTGAAAGTAATAAGCAAAGGACCGCCAACGATAATGCTGTAAAACGTAGGATCTACAAGAGATCTAATCAGCCAAAAAATAAATCGAATATACATGTAACAAGCAAGGCTGATACTACGTGAAAAAAGTTGACTTTGCGAGACACCAACATGACCTACTTTATCGAGTCTCGGTCATGTTGGTGTCTCGCAAAGTCAACTTTTTTCACGTAGTATCAGCCTTGCTTGTTACATGTATAAAAGAATTAGGACCGCTGAGAGAGAAGAGTTCGACACAAAGGAAGAAACAGTGACTGTAAAACCGAACGAACTCTCAACTATTCTTCAAGCTCGGACGTACTCAGTGTATAGGATTGAAGTAGATGCGTTCACACAGAGAGGAATGGGCGCTTTTAATGAATACGCACATGCTGGTAAGGTTTCAATGTGTAGGTATGATTTGCTTGTACTTTGCACCAGTGACAGGAATGTTGTGTTGCGTCCAGATCCTTTCCCTCCTCTCAAAACCTTACTCGAGAGATTCTCAAACATGTTCGAGTTATGGTCCAGTTTAAGAGATGAGAAAAACAATACTCGCTAAAAGCGGAAGTGGCCCTGCAAACTGAACCAGGTGTTCGCTTAAATCTTGCCCAAGCTTGAATGAGTTACTGGAATCTAATTGTAATAGGGGAAATTCATTACTATTATGATGTCTTCAGAAGAACTCGATACACAGATACACAGAAACAACGGTTTACAAATCAGTTGTTCGGATATTGACTGAAACTTGACGGTTTCTCGGGCATTTTGGATATCAGCTGGGATATCATCGACCTTCGTTCTTGAGCTGAGATGGACTGATGGACTAGAAATAAATAATAAGCGATTAAACTTTTAAAACGATAATATTTATTCTGCTTTCATTAGAAATCTGCCGCTGCCCCCCGGTTCGCTACACCAACTTCTGGTCAGCACCACCATATCTAACTGTAAACGAAAAGGACGCCAGACTGGAGGGGACATTTAGCGAGATTATTTTGGAAATGATGAAAACGGTTTGCGGGTTGTGTCCATCGCATGGTAATACTGTTATCGACATCAAATCAAACGGGAAAGTAGAACTTTCAGCCAAGGAGAATATCTTAGGAGTCCTTGCCGATATCGATGAGGTTCCACAGATAAGTTTTCCAATATATGGCAACAAACACATTACAAAGTACCTGGGGGAGTATGCTTACATTAATATCGTGGAATCGCCAGGAGTGGCATTCATTGCAGTTACCAAGCCCCCTGGTCAACCTGCTAAGGAAATGATAACCGCAGTGTTAGACAGTACACCACTGTTGGTGCTATCGGTGTGTTTCGTTTACACATCTGGGTTTATAATTTGGCTTTTGGTAAGTAGCTTTTTACTGTCAATGTAAACTCAATAGGGTATTACATTGTTTTAGCTTTGATTTTAATTTTGGTAGCTTGCATTTTTGTTATGCGTTTCTTACATTTTTTTTCTGCATTTTTCTGCATTGTTGCTGTAATAAGTAAAGTGTCTCACATCTTCCTAGCTGGCTCTCCTCAGTTAAAAGTTCAACGCTATACCATCTTTGTTACGTTTGATAATGGTCTTGTAATAAGAACCGAAATATTACGTTTATTCCCTGTTTGTTGTTGCATTTCTTGCTTATACTTATATTTTAAGTTAGCAAGATGTTTTCGGAGTTGTTATTTTATTGTATTTTATCATAGGGTAACGAAACCTTGGAAATTTATGCCAAATACAGGACGTTCCCATAACCGAAATTCACGGACGATCTTGTCGGTTCAGAACACTCTCGGTTGAAAAGGAAGCGGTGTTTCTCTTACATGACAGTAGCCAAATAGGAGTGGTGGCTGCAAAAGACAGTTCATAGGTGTTCGTTCTAAGTTAGTAGGTGTTTATATGATATCGGTGTGACTTTCGATGACCGGTACCAGTCCATCCCGGTTTCATTTTGTGCCTCTGTATTCGTTTACCTGATGCACCAGCATAACATATCGTAACAGTACGAGTCATACCGGTGCGATTTCACCCAGGTCGCTGTACCGGGTCGAGATTTTCGTTCCAGTTTCAATTCGCGCGCTCTGATTGGTCAATCAGCTATGGTTTATTGTACCAGTAAACTCTTGTCTGCGGCTCGTGATTCACGAATTCTTCGAGTGTTCTTCCAACATCCCGCGTGGTTTATCAGCCTATAAACAATAGAAACTTGTGGTGTATTGCTTAAGTAAACGATGAATGACAACTTCGTTCGTAGTGATAGGAGTCTTCTGGTGGACTTGAACGGGTAGCGCATGCGTGAGTTTTATCATCAGATTGAAAATCGCCAAGTCATACCCGTGTGTAACACGTGACCGTACGAGTTACCACATGCAAACGAGCGTTTCCAGTAGACTACGTCGTCTGTACTGTATGTATTCATTAACAGGGCCCCAGTCCATTCTTTGGTTCCTCTTTTATGAGTTGGATTCTCGTTAATTTGAGGTGTACTTCATTATTATAGGATCAGATGTCATTGGTCAAACCAATTGGGCCACATGAAGGTGATTTCGCAAGAGGAAATAAGGGGGACTAATTACACTATTTTATGTCCCAAAAGGGGGAGGGGGGGCTTTGATAAAAACAGACTTCCAAACAGGGGGCTTATTAGAGAGGCGGGCTTAATAGAGACGGAGGGCTTAATAGAGCTTTTACGGTAGATGACACCCACTTACAGCAAACAAGTTTATAATGCTAATTGACCACCGTACAGGGATTCGATTAGCTGACATTTCGAGCGTTAGCCCTTCGTCGGAGCGATTCGCTCCGACGAAGGGCTAACGCTCGAAACGTCAGCTAATCGAATCCCTGTACGGTGGTCAATTTACATTATGAACTCCGTTGATAAACCAAATATTGTCGTAGATGGACATATAAAAATAGTTACAAGACTTATAAAAGCTGAATCTCAAGATTATTAACAACATCAGGAAACTTGGAAAACAATTTTTTTTATACTCACTAAGGTTGTGAATTAAATTCACTCTTCAAATTTCTCCTCGTAGAACGTTACGTTTGTTAAGGGTGGAGAGACACTTATGTGGTCAGTTTTCTATTTCGTCCCTTTTTAAGCTCATCCAAGATCAATGCAAATTTTCTTCTAATGTTGAATCTCAAACAACCCATAATAATGTTCTGATTCATATTTTATTGGCTTTGTCAGTCAGTTGTTGATCCATACAATTACATTCCTTTAAAGATCCGAAGAATGACTCTGTAGTTTAACATTAGTGGTTTCCTTTGCCGCCAGTTCGTTCATTTTCGCTCGAAGATGGCAGCCGGCGCCGGCTCTGTTTCACGTTCACAAACGTCTTTCATGGAAGCGCACAAGTTTCTGATATTCCGTTGTTGACGCTTCAAACGCTGTAAATCAAGAATATAAAGGAACAGAAACGTGAGGCATACTTCGTTATAAATTTATCTGCCAGTAGAGAAAATAAAACAGGTCTTTCATCTTAAAGATTTCTATCTTTTCTAAACACCTCTGAGGTAACTTCTACTATGGCTGTAAAACACGTGGAGGCGGATGAGGAGACATTGTATCGCCTCTTTCTATACAGCGTGATATGGGTAAACGTTTTCTGATGTTAAAATGCGAATAAGTATTTTAACGTGTGTTGCTCCATTAGACTTCTGTTTAGTTTCTGTTAACTACGTAAAAGACTTAAAATCCCCAACATTTTCTCAATTCAGACGTTAGCTGGGATTTCTTAAATTAACAACAAAAATAAAAAAGGAATCAGCTATACCCTAGTCACTTTTCTGCCACCATTGCCGGGGTGTAAACCTGTTGCTGCTTCCATATCATGAACCAAAAGAGTTGCAAGCACGAAGCATAAAAGCACTATAGCTGTCTTCTTCTCCATCTCTGAAAATACCCGTTGACCAAAGGATTGGTTCGTGCGATCTGTGAACACAGCCGCTGTAGCCGCAAATATATGTTTCACCCATAGTTCACAGCAGCTTTTAATTTCTAGATCTCGAGTGGTTGAAAGACATTGCATTAGCAGAAACGCTACTCAAGAAAACGGCTTTTACAATATTATGTTTGAGTGCTTTTCTTTGAGCTAACTTCTGAGGCACTTAAAACTCGAACATCTGGATCATTATCAGCAGCTGAGCACGAAGGCTTATATAAAACCAAAACTAAAATGTAAGGTATAACACCGTATATAATTCTTTCCATGAACACCACCTTATATAATTGGTGTTCTGTAAATAGACGATTGTCTCACAACGCTTTAAAAATACCTAAAGGGGCCAGTTATGTAAAACACCGGTTGTAAAACCATTTGCTTGCAAACGCCGTTTGTAAGAGTCCTTAAACACGCCGTTCATAAGAGTCATTACAAACGCCGTTCGTAAGAGTCCTTATGGACGACGTTAGCAGGCGGCCTTATAAACGCCGATTGTAAAATCCCGTACAATCGCCGTTAGTAAGAGTCCTTATAAACGCCGATTGTAAGATTCCATACAGTCGCCGTTCGTAAGAGTCCTTATAAACGCCGTTCGTAAGTGTCCTTACAAACGCCGTTCGTAAGAGTCTTTACAAACGCGGTTCGTAAGAATCGTTATAAACGCCGTTCGTAAGAGACCTTACAATCGCTGTTCTAAAGCCATCTCTAAGAGTTCTTGCAAACGCCGATTTCAAGAATCGTAATTTGTATACTGAACGCCGTTTGCAAGGGTTGCAATCGCCGTGTGTATTAAACTCTGCCCCTGAGTTCGTATAAACGCCTTTGGCAAGAAACCTTACAAACGCCGTTCGTATGAGTCCTTACAAACGTCGTTCGTAAAAGTCCTTACAAACGCCGTTCGTTAGAGTCCTTTTAAACGCCGTTCTTAAGTGTTCTTCTAAACGCCGTTGGTAAAAGTCCTTGAAAACGCCGTTCGTAAAAGCCCTTACAATCGCTGTTCTAAAGCCATCTCTAAGAGTTCTTGCAAACGCCGATTTCAAGAATCGTAATTTGTATACTGAACGCCGTTTGCAAGGGTTGCAATCGCCGTGTGTATTAAACTCTGCCCCTAAGAATCCTTTAAAATGGCTGATTGTAAGACTCATTTTCCCATAAAGCTGGATATTTTCTCAACACACAATTATGATACCTTTCTCAGTTCATGTATGAATTTATTTATGATCAACATTTAAAACTTTAAAACCACACAACTATTATTATGAAAGGTGTTCGTCATCGTGGTTTCAAATGATAGCTGAGTTAATCTTTTGTCTCACGATTGAGTCACAAAGATGTGGATCGCGACGTTTCGACCGCTATACTGCTGGTCTTCATCAGGCGATGGTGTCGACTGGCTGCGTGTGAGTATAAGAAGCACCGTGGCTGGTGGTGATTGGTGCGTTTCGATCCGCGCTTAGGCTATTGTTGATTGGAGGATTTCGATCCTTGTCGTTCAGACTAGAAATTGTTCCCTCAGCGGTCCGCTTTGGTACTGATCGGCTGTTGTGGTGTTTGATCGTGGGCATCCACGCTTCAGGAATTTCAATTCCACTGTCCCTGATAAATGGAATGGAGACTTGGATAAAGTGTGAATAATGAAGAAGCGTTCTCAAGTCGAATTACTCAGAAAAAAAATTTTCTGAGCCCCCAACGGGAGTCGAACCCATGACCTTCCAGATTACCGGTTGGACGCTCTAACCACTGAGCTATGGGAGACTCGTGGTGAGCGAGGTCGTAAACTAGGTTCTTATGTGTGACACATGTCTTGCCTTATCTGCAATGTCAATGTCAATGTCAATGGATCGACAATGTCCTTAGGTCGCACTAGGTGTGATCTAAGAGTTGTGTCAGATCTGAAAACAGTCCGTATGCCTTGTTGTTGTAGGCAACGGCGAAGAGCCTCCGATGTGCCTTTGACGTATGGCAGAACCACAGTAGATTTAATTTCGGGTTCAGGTTCTTTAGTGGTGGTTCGTCCCTTGGTTTTCGTAAGTTTTTTTGACAATACCGCGTTTTACAGATTGCGGGTGGTGTGAATCATACGCTAGGTACTGGTCAGTGTGTGTAGGCTTTCTGTAAACACTGGTAGAGAGGTATCCGTTTGAATCCTTGATGATCAAAGTATCAAGGAAGGGAATTGAGTTCTCGTTCTCAGTTTCCATTGTGAAACGGATCGTCGGTTGTTGACTATTGAGGTGTTGTAAGAATGAGTCAACTTTGTCACGATCTAAGATGGTAAAGGTGTCATCCACATAGCGTTTCCAGATCTTAGGTGTACAGGGCGTCGATGTCAAAGCTTGTTCCTCAAAACCCTCCATGTAGAGCTTAGCTATCACTGCGGATACCGGGCTACCCATGGCTGCTCCTTCTTGCTGTTCGTAAATCAGTCCATCACACCGGAAGTATGTGGATCTAAGAACGAAACTCAAGAGGTTGCAATCTGCGTAGGTGTTAGAGTCGTGCGGTTGGCAAGGCACGGGTCAGCTTCCAGTTTTCGCAGTGCAGTCTGTACTGCTCCTTCGATTGGAACGTTCGTAAACAGAGACACTACGTCAAAAGACACCATGATCTCGTTTTCTAGTACCCTTTCACCGTTCACAATGGACACAAAATGAGCTTAGTTGTCAACTGTGTACTCTGAGTTCCCTGTTAGGGGAGATAATACATCGGCTAAGTAGGAAGACAGATCATAAGAAAAGGTGTTCACACAAGAGACTATAGGTCTCAATGGTGTGTTGGCCTTGTGTATCTTGGGAAGGCCATAAATTCTAGGTGGTTGCTTATGCTTGGGCCTGATCTTGTTATACACAGAATCTGTCAAGTGTCCACCTCGCTTCAGGCTCAGAAGTTTTTCAGTCAACTTTCGGGTTAAGCGGTCCGTTGGGTCCTTCTTAAGAAGTCGGTATGGACCAGTCTCAATCAGTGCCTTCATCTTATCATGATAGGTGTTCTTATCTAGCACTACACTGGCACGACCTTTATCTGCTGGGAGAATCAACTATATAATATATTAAAAAAGAATTTTCTTTCGCTGACAACTATTACAAGCAAATTAATGGTGTAGCGCTGGGCACAAGAATGGGACCTAGCTACGCCAATCTTTTTGTAGGTTACGTCGAGTACCAACTCTTCAATCAGTACAACGGTCCTAAACCTGAACTCTACGGTCGCTACATTGACGACTGTATCGGCGCAATTTCGTCTAGCAAGGAAGAAAACAATCAATTTATAACCGCCGTTAATTCCTTTCATCCGGCTCTAAAATATACCTGGGAAATTTCGGAAACTTCCCTGGCCTTTCTTGATATCAAAGTTTTTATCAGCGGCAACGCTTTATGTACCAGTGTGCACTACAAACCCACCGATTCTCACAGTTATTTGTTGTATTCATCTTCACATCCATCTCATGTCAAAAACGCCATTCCCTATTCTCAATTTCTTAGACTTCGACGTCTATGTAGTGATGACTCTGATTTTTCCAACAAATCAGAGGAAATGTGCCATTTTTTCGAGAAACGTGGCTATCCTGATTCTGTAGTTCAATCGGGCCATCACCGCGCTCCAGTCAGCACTACAGACGTCACAAAAGGAAAAGAATGACAGAATTCCATTCACCCTCACATTTCACCCGCATAATAACCCAGTTAAAGCCATCATTCTTAATAACTTTAAGATACTGCAAAATGATCCACAAACTGCTAGAATCTTTTCGGAACCACCGCTGATTTCATTCAAACGCGATAAAAATCTAGGTAACTTTCTAGTTAAAAGCGCATTCAAAACAACTGAACAACCTGGCACTTTTAAATGCACGCGCTCGCGATGCAAAACTTGTCCTTTCATTCAAAACACTGACAAAATATCGGGCCCTAAGCGATCTGTTAAGATCACTGATCGTTTCACGTATACCTCCGCAAATGTTATCTATTGCATAACCTGCATATTATGCAAAAAGTTATACATCGGCGAAACAGGAAGACGACTAGGTGACCGATTCCAAGAACATCTTCGTGATGTTGAGAAAGATGGCAAAGACGCATCCAAACCTGTCGCTCGGCATTTTAATCTCCCTGACCATTCCAAACTACACATGTCGATCTCCGACCTTTCCCTACATCAAGGTACCACGGAAAGCCGTAAAAATCTCGAGCAAAAACTGATCTTTCAAATTGGCACTCTTAATCCCCACGGTATCAACGAGCGCTTTTCATTCAATTAATTTATTCCTTTTTTTCACGTTACCACGTTACCACCAATAGCGTAGCTCCATTTTCTGTATATAAACCATACACAACCCACAGTTCCTCGATTCGCTCCGACGAAGGGCTAACGCTCGAAACGTCAGCTAATCAAATCCCTGTACGGTGGTCAATTTACATTATCAACTCCGTTGATAAACCAAATTTTCGTGTTTCACTCCCCCACCGACGCAGCACCACAGTTTCTTTAGAAACTAATCCCCTTTATTCATTTATTGTAATATATTATCCGAAAGGAATAAAGGAACATTGTGTAGACTTCATTTTTCCGAGTTGTATTGATCATGTTACAGGAAACTGACTGGAGATCAGTAGAGAGCCTTACGTCGCGATTGTGACCTACCAATTGTTAATAATGGCAGTTATCAAAATCTTTATTTTTGTTCTAATTTTCAACTCTAAACTTGAATAACTTAGTATAAATGGAAAAACAACTTTTTATACTAGAATTATAAATAAACTCAGATTGGCAAGGCAAGCCAACATAACTAAGAAATTTCGTGGATTTTCTGTTCTCGAGCCAGCTAAAAGAGAGCATTGCATTCTGTTATGTCTAGCTATCGAAGGGACTTAATTATTATTTACAGGTAAGTAACACACACTAACGTAAGTCAAATATGAAAGCACGTAATGTTGTGTTATTGTTAATACCACATTGTCTATGGGAGAGGATGTTATCTTCATATGCGAGGGGATGGAAAATTGAGAAGTTTACTTTATATACTTATCTGATAGTGGTCTCCTTTAGCCGCAATAAATTTCTTTTTTTTTTAATCAATGTATGAAACGAAAATCATTTTCTGTTAGAGAGCCTAAGCAACAAGGATGGCAACAGCAACGTGAACGTGAAAGAACAGGTTTAATGAGCAGGTACCGTACATTTCTTTGCCGTCCTCTGCGAAAAAACAGCGTGAAGCGATCCAAATTTTATCGTTTCTATAGAACGTTAGCGCACGGCTACAAATTTCTCTTTCTGTTTCCTTACTTTGACTAATGCCCTTATAGTAACTTAGTCCTGGTTGAGGTCGCAATCATTTTCGAAGTCATAGGCTCACGTGATCGACAAAACATAAACCTTGGCCAAAAGCACGTGCGGGCGATCTTTTTATTCATTGAGCCGATTGCTTTGTGACTTTCTCGTTGTCGTTCACGTCCTGGTTGCTTAAGGCCTCTAATATGTTGGATCAACAACTTCTATCTTGGCAGTGATAGACTCAGGGCTGTTCGACTTTGTGTCTACTTCTAAATATGCCACCTCTTTTAACAAAACAAAATATGGCACAACTTCACGGTAAGCTGTTGTCTTGCCGTCTCTTGTTTTCAAGAAAAAGCTGTTGAAGAAAGAAATATTCGTTATATTACTTGTCAGTTTTCTTTAATTTTAATAGTAGGGTGTCACAATGACATCAGCCTGTAACGTTCCTTTTATAAGAATGACTTGAATAATAATTTTGGTGCTGTAAAGATAGCTGTATGAAATCACAAGTCTAAGCATGTAATGTCACAAACGTGCATGAAGGCTTCAGAAAAGCATCGCTCATTTCTATTTCTTGTCCCCGCATAAACGGGGTAATATAGAAGTCTATTTTTTTCATAATTTTGTTGAAGATATCCCAGGTTTGAACTGAACATATTCTTGCCTTGGCACGACAGCAATATCCTCTAGCCCCTTGAAGTACTGAAGTCGCAAGAGGCCTTTTTCAAAGTACATCCTCCACCTTTTTTGAAGTTTGAGAAATACGGGTGAAGCCAACAAATTGTTTTCCGAAGCTGGCAGTGGTGACCATGTGACCACGAACTGTTCACTCGTCGAACGATGCGGTGCCACGTCCAGTTTTCCCTAGAGAAAAAAATAAACCATGATATTCAAAAGGATACTATTCATTAACACTTATCATGGTTCTTAAGTCTTTGTTAGAGTACATTTCTTACAAGTTGTTTAGTGGCCGGGGTTGATAATCCGGTTTTGCTTTCCATGTTCACCGAAATAACAACTATATCCAAGACTGGTGAGAGGATACCCAAATTCACTCGTGCGCAATAATGAATATACTTTGGATAATAAGGCACAACTCACACGTTGCCATTTTAGCTTTTCCTTGTCACTTTACCTTTGACGACCGCCACAAGATTCGAGTTTTCTCTCTTTTGATAAGTTCAAAATGGCGCCCGATTTTCTCGTTAACATGGGCATCCACGTCCTCTCTTCTGTAGGACTGCCCACAACCATTTACTTCACATTGCTCCACGACTTTGGGGCAACCCAGACAATGCGAGGGCAGCAAATATCTGAAAAATGAAATGTACATAGCAATGAGTAGGCGAGTCACGTATATGTGATTTCCCAGTTTAGAGAGTCCTAACGTTCCAGCGCAGAAACTAATTTCAATGCCAATCTTGATCATGATGGAATGTTAAGACACTAGATACCAACGAGGCTTTTGAAAAAATCTTTGCCAACGAGGTTTTTAAGCAAAGCTAGACCAATATATTTTCTTAGAAACGCGACACTAACGGGTTTTTTAAAGTGCACCTAACTCCCCCAAATTTTTTTCGCCTAAATAAATCTATTTATCATTCGAGTATTTCGGCGAAAGAATTATTGGATTTGGTTGAATCCCCGATTTTTTATGGACAGCCAAAGTCTCATTCAATTTGTTGCACGGCCGAGTAAAAGGGAGTCTGGGTCCAACGTGGTTGGTGACGTCATCCCGGGAACGATTGAAATGATAGCTTTTCAGTCAATCTCTGTTTTTGCAAGCGTTTGTTGGGGTCATCGAAGAACATATTGGAGGGTAAAAGCCTGGCAGTAGTCAAAATTGTGTTGGAATCATGTCCTCCCCGTCCTCGGAGTCAGAGTCAGGCTATGTGTAGGGTGAAGACCAAATTAACTTCATTTCTGAAGTGGAACTAGAACGGAATCGGCGAGGAGCTCGAAGGAACCTCATGGTTATAAGACCAGGAATGGACAGCAAGATTCGCGGAAGAAGGGAAGACGAAAAAGATTAACTTCGTTTATAAGTGTTATCTGCTGTACCTCGTGGTTCTGTGTGCGCTGCTGGTGAGCAAAACCTTTGATTTAACATTTCAATCTTGAACGACCGAGCGGTTTGAAAACAATAATTGTTTGAAAACAATAATTGTTATTACTCGGGCTGCCCGCGTCTCGCGCGGCGCCCGGGTCTAAAATTACCGACGGTTCTTCTTTTTCGTCGTCGAGTATCATCCACAAAGCTCACTTCCGGCGTTTCTGCGCAAGCGCTAACTATTTTTAACAGAGTGATGCCTGTTGTCACGTATCGGAAAATGTCGATTCACCTTGTGTCTTTTGAAGTCTGAACAAACAATATGTTAAGAGAAGTGTCTATGCGAATGTTTGCAAGTTCAACGGCGAGAAGAGAGCTTTTAACATGAGTAAACTTAACTCCAGATGGACTGCCGTGTTTCCTCGTGTCTGCTTCAGTAGACTGCGAGTAGTCTCTAATTTTGGCGATGGATTGTGGGGCGGGCAAAAGACACGTGCGCGCGCGAAGTTGCGAGGAGACGCGACGCGAGGGGAGCGCCAAAAATTAGAGACTACAGACAAAGGGAGTTTGACCTTTCACGGCCGAGTGATTCGGAAGTGTAAATCTCATATCAACAGCAAGAATGATGCCTGTTGTCACGTATCGGAAAACGTCGATTCACGTTGTGTCTTTGAAGTCTGAACAACTAATATGTTAAGAGAAGTGTCTATACGAATGTTTGCAAGTTCAACAGCGAGAAGAAAGCTTTTAACATGACCAAAATTTAACTCCAGATGGACTGCCGTGTTCCCCGTATCCGCTCCATTGAGATGTACATTTTGTTGAATAACTCAAGTACGGGATATCACACACCCCTGAGACTTTGACAGGTAGTTTATTTACTATTTTCCCACAATATCTCAATTTCTGGACTTTAATTTTTGAATGATAAGCGATTAGTTTTTACAAATGTACTAGCGTCACTTGAAACTGTCCAGAAACGTTCCTTTCTTGTGTTTCAAATGACCCTGGATTGACGTATTTGTAAACAGTTTCACTCTGCTAATTAATTTTCTACTCACATTTCACCGAGACTCCATTAACGTTTATGCGAAAAAATGCTACATCGTTCGATAAGCATTTCCTTTCTCAAACAATTATCCATCGAAGCGAAAACAAGTGTGCTTAGTTTTTTTTAATCAATACACTATTTTTATCACCTTGCATAACGATAAACCTCTGTGGCCTAAAGGTCATTGTTCCTGCCTGTGATGCAGCTAACTCGGGTTCGATGTCTTTTAGTGGTATATATCACGGGCTTTATTTTTTCTGTTTCTCTTTTCCTTGTTCTTTTAGAAATATTTTTTACAAGTGTTTTAATTATTGTTCTCAATGGTTGAGCTGTATTTTAGAGGAATATATGTTGATAGGGGTCTAAAGAAATAGACTCCAACACAAGCTAAACACAATGCGTCCGATGTAAGAAAGACAGACTTCCCTCTATTCTTTTGTTTAGCGCTAAGTTAGGGATACAATACTGTTTTTTGCAAGCCCGAGTTTAGGCTAATTGTAGCCTCTTGTTTTATATAAACGGCGCACATCCGACTTTAGATCGGTATTTTAAACGAACATCAGCAATTAATTGTGGAAGTGCCTATTTATGGGAGAGTCTTTATTTATGGTATCTATTCAAAGAAGGCAAAGATAGATTTGACAAGAGAACGGAAAGTGAGCTCAGCCGACGCGAATTACGTGACTTGAGGATTAGCTGAACTTCTAGTTATCCTCAGGCAGTACTGTGAACGAAGTCAAGGCATGGTAAAATAAAATAAATATAGCTTACTGCAATTAAAATTTGAGGCTACGTATCCGTCTAAACGAACGCAACTTCGCGATGCGAGAATAATTTGCATATATCCGATGTAAACAAACTGACACAAATTTACACGCGATTGGATATATTTTACTACATGTAGCTCCATTTGAACATGAAGTTCGAGTGGCACCATCGTCTAAATCAACTGAATTCGGTGAAGTTAATCAATTTGATTTGTAAACACTTCAAGTTTTCTTAGCAGTCTACAATGTATTGATCAGTGACATGGGTTTCTGTCAGTGAATTAGCATGGCCTCTGAAATATCTTTTGATTATTGACGTTGGAAACCGGTTTTAATAGAGCGCTTGTGTCGAAGACTGTAGCACTCATGAAGCCGAAAAATTTAAAGGAAGTTAGATTGATGAGGTTTTCCTAAAGGTACATATCGAGGAACAATTATTTTAGCTGCCATTACATTCTGGACCACTTTGTGTCGCTGCGGTTAAATCCTTTGTGTATCTGATACGCAGCACACCGAATATCACGATGCATTGGAAACGTGGTACATGCACATGGTTGGGTTGTATCACTATACAATAAACGAGTTTTAAAGAGGACATCTTTTCACTGAACGGACTCATTGGAATTTTCTGTTTTCACCGTATAAAAGGGCATAAAATGCTTGTGAGATCAGCCGATCGGAATATGTTTATTTCACGAACAGCCGGTCTGTATTTGGCTCATTCTCTTAGGAGAGAAATGTTACATGTGACAATACTATGAATATAAATTAACGGTTAAAATCATGTCTTATTTGCCCTCAGAGTTAGAATTATTGAGCTTCCTTCAAACAACTTTGTAAGCGCAACAGAACTTCCGTTCTCCGGGATGACATCATACAAGCGCTGAACCCAATCTCCCCATAACTCGGTCGTGAAACAAAATGGCGGCGTTTTTGGTCGTAATTTCGAGACTTTACCGGGGCACACAAAAACGAAGATTCAACGGAATCAAAACATTTTTTCACGGTTCTGCTTCTAATTCAGAGACGAAACATTTAAAATGAAAAAAATTTTTGAGGTTAGCGGCACTTTAAGAAACGCGACACCAACACTGGTTTTAGCCGAACTCGACACCAACGAGGTTTTAAAGAAACACGACACTAACGGGGTTTTTAAGAAACGCGGCACCAACACGGTTTTGTAGAAACTCGACACTAACGGGGTTTTTCAGAAACGCGACACTAACGGGGTTTTTAAGAAACGCGACACTAACGGGGTTTGGATTTTAAGAAACGCGACGCCAAGGCGGTTTTTAAGAAACGCGACACCAACGGGGTTTTTAAGAAACACTACACCAACGAGGTTTTTAGGAAACTCGATACCAAAAAGGTTTTTAGGAAACTCGACACCAACGAGGTTTATAAGAAAGGCGACAACAACGAGGTTTCTAAGAAACTCGACACCAACGAGGTTTGGATCATTATCAGCAGCTGCGAATATTATCAGCAGCTCGAAAAAGGTCGCTATATAAAATTTGTAACAACAAATAGTGAAAACACCCTTATGTAATTCACAACACCAGAAACCCGCTATATAACTAAATGTTAAGACCGCCGCCTTTAAGAAAACACATTCCAGGCTGAACCCACGAGCGTAAGAACTTACAAGCCCCGAACGTAAGAACTTACAACCCCCGAACGTAAGAAATTACAACCCACGAACGTAAGACCACGAACGTAAGAAATTACAAGAAATGCAACCCCGAACGTAAGAACTTACAACCCACGAACGTAAGAAATACAACCCCCGAACGTAAGAAATACAACCCCCGAACGTAAGAACTTACAACCCCCGAACGTAAGAAATTACAACCCACGAACGTAAGACCACGAACGTAAGAAATTACAAGAAATGCAACCCCCGAACGTAAGAACTTACAACCCACGAACGTAAGAAATACAACCCCCGAACGTAAGAACTTACAACCCCCGAACGTAAGAAATACAACCCCCGAACGTAAGAACTTACAACCCCCGAACGTAAGAAATTACAACCCACGAACGTAAGACCACGAACGTAAGAAATTACAAGAAATTCAATCCCCGAACGTAAGAACTTACAACCCACGAACGTAAGATCTTACAACCCACGAAACGTAAGAAATTACAAGAAATGCAACCCACGAACGTAAGAAATTACAAGAAATGCAATCCCCGAACGTAAGAACTTACAACCCACGAACGTAAGAACTTACAACCCACGAAACGTAAGAAATTACAAGAAATGCAACCCACGAACGTAAGAAATTACAAGAAATGCAATCCCCGAACGTAAGAACTTACAACCCACGAACGTAAGAACTTACAACCCACGAAACGTAAGAAATTACAAGAAATGCAACCCCCGAACGTAAGAACTTACAATCTCCAAATGTAAGAACTTACAACCCCCGAACGTAAGAACTTACAACCCAGGAACGTAAGAAATTACAAGAAATGCAACCCCCGAACGTAAGAACTTATACAACCTCCAAACGTAAGAACAACTTGATCATTATCAGCATCTGGGAAAAGGTCGCTATATAAAATTTGTCACAGCAAATAATGAAATGTAATTCACAACACCAGAAACCCGCTAAATAACTAAATGTTATATAGACCGCCGCTGTTAAGAAAACACATTCCAGGTTGAACCCACGAGTGTAAGAACTTACAACCCCCGACTATAAGAGCTTACAATACCCGAACGTAAGAAATTACAACCCCCGAACGTAAGAGAACTTACAACCCCCGACCGTAAGAAATTACAACCCCCAAAGGTAAGAACTTACAACCCCCGAACGTAAGAAATACAACCCCGAACGTAAGAAATTACAACCCCCGAACGTAAGAAATACAACCCCCGAACGTAAGAAATTACAACCCCCGAACGTAAGAACTTACAACCCCCGAACGTAAGAACTTACAACCCCCGAACGTAAGAACTTACAACCCCCGAACGTAAGAAATACAACCCCCGAACGTAAGAAATACAACCCCCGAACGTAAGAAATTACAACCCCCGAACGTAAGAAATACAACCCCCGAACGTAAGAACTTACAACCCCCGAACGTAAGAACTTACAACCCCCGAACGTAAGAACTTACAACCCCCGAACGTAAGAAATACAACCCCCAACGTAAGAAATTACAACCCCCGAAGGTAAGAACTTACAACCTCCGAACGTAAGAACTTACAACCCCCGAACGTAAGAAATACAACCCCCGAACGTAAGAAATACAACCCCCCAACGTAAGAAATTACAACCTCCGAACGTAAGAAATTACAACCCCGAACGTAAGAAATACAACTCCCGAACGTAAGAAATATAACCCCCGAACGTAAGAATTATAACCCCCGAACGTAAGAACTTACAACCCCCGAACGTAAGAATTATAACCCCCGAATGTAAGAAATGCAACCCCCGAGCGTAAGAAATGCAACCCCCGAACGTAAGAACTTACCACCCCCGAACGTAAGAAAACGTGAGAAATACAACCCCCGAACGTATCAGCAGCTGGGAAAAGGTCGCTGTATAAAATTTGTAACAACAAATAATGAAAACACCCTTATGCAATTCACAACACCAGAAACCCGCTATATAACTAAATGTTAAAGGGGCAGTGTCACGCTATTGTACCATCACTTTAAAAAGCTTAAAACTGCCAATGCATCAGTGGAAGCCTTAAAATAATGGTCTAGTTTTGTTGCCAAAGACTATAGTACTGCATTGACACCATAAACGTCTGTATTCCATGTAAGATGACGAGGATGGAAATGGATTGAAATTTGAAAAAACTTGCCAGTTTTTTCAAAATTTCAAGCTATGCATTGAAAAATCACCAAAAAACTTATTATGAATTAGCTCTTCCTGCTAAAATTTCATTGTAATTCGTCTTGCTGATTCTGTAAGAGCATCTTTTGCACGATAACAGGTAAAAGGCAGTAATTTTGGCAGAATTGAACCAAAAACAACAAAAATCCCGGTGACAGTGCTCCTTTAAGACCGCCACTTTTAAGAAAACACATTCCAGGCTGAACCCAAAAGCGTAAGAACTTACAACCCCGAAGGTAAGAACTTACAACCCACGAACGTAAGAAATAGAACCCCTGAACGTAAGAAATTACAACCTCCGAACGTAAGAACTTACAACCTCCAAACGTAAGAAATACAACCCCCGAACGTAAGAAAATACAACCCCCCAACGTAAATTATGACCCTCGGACGTAAGAACTAACAAACCCCGAGCGTAAGAAATACAACCCTTCATCGTAACAATACAACACGAGAATGCAAGAAATAAGAACCCCTTATCGTAAGAAACACAATGTGGGTAGTCATTTAAAAACTGACTTTATTATTATTTGTTAATCAAACAACATTGATAATTTCGTGTTCTTTATCACTTTAAATTATAAGATAACGTAACGTTCGAATAGAATAGGGGGTAAATGAAGGAAAGACAAATATTACAAATAGTTTACAAAATATTATCTCCCCAAAATTAAAACGTGTTTTCGTCCCCACATACAGTGAGTATCGTGTTGAAAGTAGAAATAAACATTACAGGGACTATGAAATACAAAATTAGTGAATGAAAAAGTATTTACAAAATTTAAGAAGAAATTTGATGTGCAGCAATAAGGCATATGGTTCTGCTGACAAATTACAATTTATCACTCAATATGGTTGCGGTACTCAACCAAAAGCATATCTCCCTCTCTCTGTCTCTCTCTCTCTATCTCTCTGTCTCTCTCTCTCTCTTTTTTTTTTTCGTAAAACAATTTTACAATAGAGATATCCTATTACAGCAATAGTAAAATAACTACAGTCCTCACTCCTTATTGTATTTCTCACTTTTCATGTAAATAGATCATATTAGTACTGTATCTAGCATGAAGTGGACGCCTTGTGGGGAATGCATTTAGCTAGTTCCAGTTCTTTACGGAGGATATGAATAAGTTCTATTGTAACGACAATTCAAATGATCTATTATTTTTTCTGTTGTTTGTTTCCAATTTTTAGTCAAGGCTTGAGAATAATGACAATTCAAATAATCAACGGTTGGTTTTGTTTTCCCATTTTTTAATTGGCAATCTCAATGACTACCCCAACAACCCTGTCGGCTCACAAGGAGATGGACAGTGGGTTAAGGGGCGCCCATCCGTTTTTTTCGGACCTAAAAATAATTGATTTCAAGTTAGTGTCTTCCTTTTAGCTTTTTCCCTCTTTTGATTCCATTTTCTCTTCCTTTTTGATATACAGCAACATTTATACTAATAAACGGATGGAAAAAAGTAGAAGAAGCAATGAAATAAGAAAAGAGTAATACAAGTTAAACTGCTACGCGTACATGCAGGATTGACTGTGTTATTTTCTAATAATAATAATAATAATAATTTATTACTTATATAGCGCCATTTACAAATACAGATCAATGGCGCTTTACAATTTTTAAATCACATCTACTCTAATAAATAAATCAAATCAAATGTTGGTTTTTGGGAGAGGGGAAAACCGGAGTTCGCGGAGAAAAACCTCTCGGAGCAGAGTAGAGAACCAACAAACTCAGCCCACCTATGACGCCGAGTCCGGGAATCGAACCCGGGACACATTGGTGGAAGACGAGCGCTCTCACCACTACGCCAACCCTGCTCCCCGATAATGACAATTATCGAATAATTATGGAAACATATATTGTGAAGGGCCAAAGATGTCTATGCAATAAAGAAATTTGTTTCTCCAATAAGATGTCATTCAAACTTTAAAAGACAGCAATTTTTGTGGTAATAATTCAGTAAAGTGGCAACCCAAGATAATAAGATAATAAACCATCTTGTTATTAAATAATATTATTACTCGTTCTACTTCGTTTTCAGCTGGCAGCATAATTATAACCAATGCAATGTTAATCAGTTGTCATAAATGTCCATCCACATTTCCTATTAAACTGGAGGAAAATGCGTTACCTCATCAGAGTCCACCACTGTTTCCTCTAAGGCGTCACTAGTGGTGGCATCCTGTAAATGAATTTGAAGCTTTTTATGGACGAGAATTTAGGAATATGCAATGTGGTCTGTGACATGAACAGCCTTCATTGTTTTTTGTGTGTTTCTGGGTTTGTTTTTTCTGTTTACAAGTACCCATTCAATCAAAACTTTAATTGTTGGTCATAAAAAGCTGGTTGAACCTTGGTCCAGACTATTGTGGAATTGAAAAAACAGCTACTCAGAACTCAGATAGGAAAACATATATTTCATCTTACCTTATCTTCATTATCATCTCTTTCTTTGACTTGTTTTTCAGCAGATTTAACCTATGCACACAAGTCGATCATTAGAAAGTCAAGTCATCTTGTTATTATTATTATTGTCATTATTATTATTATTATTATTATTATTACTATTATTATTACTGTTATTAAGGCTTCGTAGCAGCACGAAGTAAGATATCGCTTTGATGATCCACACGATGTTTGTGAGGTTCATTTTTTAATGAAGACAGTACATGTTTTGGATGAGACATCATCCATCGTCAGTTGTACAGTGAGGAATAAAATGAAAATAAGCAACAAGTCTTCATCCTTAACTATTCTTGTTCAGATCTTACTTTGTTACACTATTTATTCATTTTCATTTTATTCCTCACTGTACAACTGATGATAGATGATGTCTCATCCGAAACATGTATTGTCTTCATTAAAAAATGAACTTCAAAACATTGTGTGGTTAATCAAAGCATTATTATTATTATTATTATTATTGTTGTTGTTGTTGTTGTTTTTGTTGTTATTATTATTTTTTTGTGGTAATAAATTACATGTTACTTCCATTATCATTCATTAATCAATTATGACTGTTTAATTAATAATTTCCAATTGTGGTTTGCTGAAATTACTGGGCAGTACCTACATGCATGTAAGCTTAATTGTATACATTATTAATTTTTCTGCTCTGGTTTAAATCATTCCTTACCTGTTAAATTATTGCCCTAAAATGATTTAGATTTAGAGTATGGTAACTGATTTCGATAACTATACCAACAACACACTAGGCACAAATTGTCTACAGCTAGGAATAGCAAACATCAAGATTGGCATCCACCTGTTGTCCTTGGTGTTGTTTGTCTTGATGCTTTCTTCTGTCTTCACGTACCTATTTTTTGTATTTTGAAAGTACTGCTCAGCTTTAGCCCGATTTCAAAATAATATTCCTTTTGCTAGGAATTTGTCATTTAAAAGGTATACACTGTGACAAGTAGTTTCTATACTGTTAATTGTATATGTACGTCACTTTTAAATTCAGTACTAACCGATTTCAAGTATTCCTCATCTTATTTTTCCTTCAAATCGCGGTCTTGCTGTAAAAGCCCCCTGAAAAATTATGAAGTCACTTTTAATATAGGACAAATGTGTGAAGTCAACGAGTTTCACTCTGTAAACAATTGCTACTGGATTTAATGACAACTGTCAACATTTTATCAAAGAGAGGGGATAGAGAGGCAAATAGGGAGAAAGAGTGGAGTAGGGTACAAAGAAAAAAGGGAGGATGGATGGATGAAAGGAGGGTATGAAGGAAATATGGTGGGTATGAAGGCAGGAGAGAGGCAAGAAGAGTATGAGAAAGCAGAGAATCTGTAGTGGTTAGATGTTGTTCATTTATGAAAAAAGGATTTGCTTACAGCTCAGTACCTTTGTGACCGAATTACTTGCGCAGTCTGCCATGCCTCTTGAATGGCCGTGCGTAGGTTGTTTGGAAAATCTCTATTGTTTCCTATATTCAATTAAGAAGGGGAATGTTAGTCAAATGGATACTTTCACAAGGTGTTTCAAAAGCAAGAAAAGAGTGAATTTTTTTAACATACCTTCCACTATGTCTCCCACAATCATCCTTGTGGAAGACATAGTAGGTTGCAGCACCCTTACTTCTACATCCCCTTCGATGCCTGCTCTTTGCTTTCCACAGACTTTGAATGGGAAACATTAAACAAGTCAGTATGTTGAGCACGCAATGTGCAATGGTTTGTTTCAATTTATTTTATGAATTTCTGAATGTAGACCAAATTGTAAGTTATTTGTTCCCAACATTCTCACAAAAGGCGTTGGCTGCCAAAGACATCCACTTGGTTCAGAAATCAACTGATTTTTCCCAATTTGCGACAAAAAGTTTCCAAGACAAGATTGTTACTGACAATGTATAACATAATCTGTTAAGTTACACATAGCCTTCAACTTTCATCACGTTCCCCTTTCCAAGACAACAGCCATCTGAACATATCCTAAGAGTGTTGTTACTTATCACATTTTTTGGCATAATTTGACATTGAATTGCAGTGAAACATGGCAAGAAATGGATGTGGTCTGCCTATCTGCCTTAAAACCTTAAAGTGTCTACATCGTCTTCTATTTTTTTGTGGTTCTGGTATATACATAAGGAGTAGATAGCTATTGAAAAAAGTTTTTTCAAATTCCGCTGTGGTTTTGCCCTGAAATCGTCGTTCAAATTTCCCGCTTGAGCCACGCCCATCAAACTTGACCGAGCTAGTAAGGAGCGTGGGTCTATTCCTGATCTGACATCACAAACTGATTTGCACCTCATTAAGTCTTTGTAAACATGCATGCAAAGCAGTTTGTGACGTCAAATCAGGAATATACCCATGCCCCTTGTTTGATGGGCGTGGCTTAAGCGGGAAATTTGAACAACGATTTCAGGGCAAAAACACGGCGGAATTCGAAAAACCTTTTTGAACAGCTATCTACTCCTTATGTACATATCAGAACCACCAAAAACCAGAAGACAATATAGACACTTTAAAGATATTTTAAAATTACATATTAAATCTTCCCTCTTCAGAGTAAGAAAATCTTTAAAAAAATTCTATTACATGTAGCAATTGGAATGTTTAACTATTACCTTCTTGATCAAAATGTGATCCCATCAATGCCACATGCACATAGCAGTTTTCCATCATTTTGATGGTATCCCCTGACATCATGAGTTTCCGGCGAGTCAATAGCGTTTTATAGATAAGTCTCAAAACTTAGAGATATTTTGTAATAAACCTTGCCTTACAGTGTATTAATTTGTCTTTGTACTGCACAGAGCATTCATGTACCTAAATGTCATCTTAACCATGGAAGGGAAATAAAGTAAGATAATTAAAGAAAAAACAAATGACATTTGTTTTACTTGAGTGGCCTTATTGCTTTGAAGATGGTATACATCTTCTGAATGAATTCAGTGTAAGAAAATTAAGATTGCATTAAGGGGCAACAAGAAGTACAGTACACTTAATCCCAATTGTTGAACAATATTGTTTGCCTTCTCCACATGACCAATCTTTACACTCATGTCCTTTCAAACAGTTCACTTACTCTGAAATACCATATATTGTTCAATGCTAATATGTCTTGGAAGAAAATAGCTTTATGGGGCTGTATTTGGCATGCAACAATCATACTTTTAAAGCGTTGTGACAGTCGTCTATTTACAGAACACCAATTATATAAGGTGGTGTTCATGCAAAGAATTATATACGGTGTTATACCTTACATTTTAGTTTTGGTTTTATATAAGCCTTCGTACTCAGCTGCTTATAATGAAGCTGTCTGTATAGTAAGAGGTGGCTGTATGAATGCTACTACTTGAAGGTAGTGGATTTGGTCATTGACACGAATGCCGATGTCCACTATTTCAAAAGCCGATAGTAGTATGAATCATTCCTGAGGCCTCCTATGGGTATTTCCCAAGAAATCGAAGACGCGACGATTACCGATGAAAAAACGACGATCTCAAGTTTAAAGGGAAGATTTAATACATCGCATTTTCGGATAGAATATTGTCAATATCAATGCATAGAAAGTAGTGTTACAACCTAGAATTCTCTGCTATAATTGAATTCTTGCTACTCATCATGTCTTTATAGTAGACAGTATAATAGACAGTAAAGTGCCTTCCAACGCTCGATTAAAACTAGACAACGCTTTTATTTAATAGACAGAGAACATACTTTAGAAAGTGGAGCGTCGTTTAACTACTTGAGTAACATGCACCCGGTTTACTATGTATTCATCAACCAAGCATTCACGCTTTCGGTGAGTAGTACAGATTGAAGAAGGAATTAACAGGAAATGAAAGAAAGCAATACAAGACAGACAAGACAAGCGCAAACAGTTTTCCGCCACGTGAGACTGAATTTCTTGCAAATCCTCCATTAGCTCTTTTCGTTTCGTTAACGAACTTTGCCACAACGAGATCATTATTCCTGTTAGAGACAAGGGGAAGGCAATGTAATCGAACTGATAACCCAGGCTTTTGACATGAAATGCGATTGAATTAAACTGAAATGTTTCCGACCTTTTACAGTGACAGTCAATTTGTGCATTTGATGTTGCTTTTCATCTTAAAAACTAAATAGGGTGTCCGTACCGAAGTTACTTTAACGCTAATACAAGATTATAGAGTTGAAATAACTTTACTCTTTTATGACTGACAGAGTTAAAATAACTCCCTCGTTTGAAACTAATACCTTAGTAGACGGACATATAAAACTACTGGTTACAAGACGTTATACCGTCGATTGCATCTACCCGTGAACGCACGTGCCCAAAACATGTTTTCAGTTGACGTCAAACGTCTGCGTTTCGGGTGTCAAACTTTATAGTTTCCCCGCCCAAATGTGAAGTTTCAGCCAGTGTTTCACTACTCACAGGGATATGTTTTCAGTCAACAAGAAAGTAAGAAATTATCAAAAAGGCGTCCTGCTTTCAATATATATCAGGGAAAGAATTTTCGCTGACTTTCCTCAAATTTCTTGACTGCGTTGACAGTGAATTGAACCACGAGAACACCGAAGGAACTTCACATTTGGGTGGGAAAACTTTGAAAGTTTGACACCTGAAACGCAGACGTTTGACATCACGTGAAAACATGTTTTGGGCGCGTGCGTTCACGGGTAGATGCAATCGACGGTAAAGGCTGAATCTCAAGATTATTTAGAACATCAGGAAACTTGGAAAACAAACTTTTTATACTCTCTGAGTATGTGAATTGAATTCACTCTTCAAATTTCTCCTTTTGTTCGCCGTAGAACGTTACGTTTGTGGTGGAGAGACAGTTACCGTAAAAGCTCTATTAAGCCCCCGGGGGGGGGGGGGGACTTATTTAATTTCAGGCCTTATGAACGGGGGGCTTATTGGACAGGGGGTGGCTTATTTCAATTCTTTGAACACGCCATTTTCGTGTTCAAGAACCGAAGGGAGAGAAGAAGCCATGGAAATGAACTAAAGACCAGAACAATCGAAGAAGAAAGTGTGATAGCTGAGATCCAAAATCAACACAGGAATGAACTGCACTGCAACAATTGATAAGCACAGCGACCGAAATTAACATGAAATAATAAACGAGAGGCTCGAAGCGAGAAGCAAAATACTACCGCAAAAAGAGGGGAGATAAAATGACGATGAGATAGCGGTAAGAAGGAAAACGTAGAAAAAGGTACCTCGCAGCAATTCAAAAGCAGCTTCTCACTCCGAGCAATAGAGACGAATGGCAAGCACATGGCTTGCGAGTTCATGTGACTTGTCAAAAATCCAGGAGGGGGGTGAACATAATGGCTATTGTTACCTGACCCACACCCAGTCCACCTTTCATTATCAAATAAACCCTGGTCAAAGAGAGAAGACATAAAAAGTCTATTTGCAAGCAAATATTTTGTCTTTACAAATCTGATCCAACTGCAGTAAATGTATTATCTTACACCGAGCAGGAAACAGTAGTGCGTGTTTTAATGTATATCTGTTTGAACACAAACCAACTGAGGCACATTAAGTGTATTTCATAAGAGGGAATACTTACAAAATCTCGTGTCTCAAAAGGGGGGACTTATCAGGGAAGGGGGGGGTCTTATTACCAAAACCCGACTTCCAAACGGGGGCTTATTAGAGAGGGGGGTGGTTAAAAGAGAAGGGGGCTTAATAATTAATAGAACTTTTACGTCATGTGGTCAGTTTTCTCTTTCGTCCCTTTGTAAGCTCATCAGAGATCAATGCAAATTTTCTTCTAATCTTCAATCTCAAACAACCCATAATCATGTTCTGATTTCTGTTTTATTCACTTTGTCAGCCGGTCAGTTGTTAATCTATTTATTTATTTACTTAGTTAAATATAATTGCATTTCTCAGCTTAAAGACAAGAAGGATGACCCTGTAGTTTAACATTAATGGTTTCCTTTGTCGCCAGTTTGTTCATTTTCGCTCGAAGATGACAGGCGATGGCTCTGCTTCACGTTCACAAACGTCTTTCATTGAAGCGCACAAGTTTCTGATATTCCGTTGTTGACGCTCCAAATGCTGTAAATCAAGAATATAAAGGAACAGAAACGTGAGGCATACTTCGTTATAAATTTATCTCCCAGTAGAGATAATAACTCAGGTGTTTAATCATAAATATTTTCTATCTTTTCTAAACACCTCTGAGGTAACTTCTACTATGGCTGTTAAAAACGTGGAGGCGGATGAGGAGACATTGTATCGCCTCTTTCTATACAACGTGGTATGGGTAAACGTTTTCTGATGTTAAAATGCGAATAAGTATTGTAACGTGTGTTGCTCCATTAGACTTCTGTTAAGTTCCTGTTAACTACGTAAGAGACTTAATCCCCAACATCTTCCCAATTCAGACGTTGGCTGGGATTTCTTAAATTAACAACAAAAATACAAAGGAATCAGCTATACCCTAGTCAATTTTTTGCCACCATTGCCTTCGTGAAAACCTGTTACTGCTTCCATATCATGAACCAAACAAGTTGCAAGTACGAAGCATAAAAGCACTATAGCTGTCTTCTTCTCCATCTCTGAAAATACCCGTTGACCGAAGGATTGGCTCGTGCGATCTGTGAACACAGCCGCTGCAGCCGCAAATATATGTTTCACTCATAGTTCACAGCAGCTTTTCTAGATCTCGAGTGGCTGAAAGACATTAGCAGAAACGCTACTCAAGAAAACGGCTTTTACATTATCATTTCTTAGTGCTTTCTTTGAGCTAACTTCTGCGGCACTTAAAACTCGAACATCTTAGCTTTCTCCTAAGCTGTCTGTAGTAAGAGGTGGCTGTATGAATGCTACTACTTGAAGGTAGTGGATTTGGTCATTGACACGAATGCCGATGTCCACTATTTCGAAAGCCGATAGTAGTATGAATCATTCCTGAGGCCTCCTATGAGTATTTCCCAAGAAATCGAAGACGCGACGATTACCGATGAAAAAACGACGATCTCAAGTTTAAAGGGAAGATTTAAAACATCGCATTTTCGGATAGAATATTGTCAATATCAATGCATAGAAAGTATTGTAAATTTAATGGGAATTTTCTTTCATCTCTGTTCATCTCTCAATTTTTGACATGTGCACGGCGATGACGAAAATGAATTGGCTGAACTTCCACAGAGAGGGAAGTGTGAGAAAACGCACTTTTGCCGATATGATGTACAACTGAAAAGATAACACTGAAAAAGGTAAAAACAAAAAAAAACAAAAAAGGTACATATATTCAAATTCAAAACGAAGCTTGACTTTAAAATCGAAGATTCCATAAAAAAGGCGAAGAAATCGAAGTCTGAAGGTCTCCAGGGAGAGGATTATCCTTTCGAAATATTACTTACTAGGCAGACGTTTCCATGATTTTAAGCTTTTTAGTTTTGCCGTAAATAAAACGCTTTAATGAAAATTGCCATCCACTTGTCTTGCGAATATTTACTAAATAAACCACTTTCCGTAGCTGGTATATCGGAGGATAATGTCCGAGGCTGATAGATTATCCGAATAATGAAGCTTTGGCAGAGAAGAGAAGTTTCGAGGGCAACTGTGAAATTTTGAGGCCAATCTATCAGCCAAGGATATTATCCTCCGATATACTAGCAAGCCAGAAAGGGGTTTATTGCGTTCGACACCTAAACTGAATGCGAGAAGCCTGGGCACAAGCATTTAGCAGAAACAATCTCGAATGAATAATTAGCGGACCAGGACATCACTTTATGTGCGACAATATACCGACAAGCGGTCGGAAATTGTACTTTGCTAATCACCTCCGCCTAAACCAATCAGAGCGCTGGAGAAAGCACTATTCACTTGTGTGGTATATATTAAATGTAGATAATAACTCGACGAGTTGCTGGTTGGTAAATGTCCAATACTATCGACCTCCACTTGTGTAATTGTTAACTGTGTACTCAACGGTGCATTAAACATTGTTTAAAGAAAGTTTTCCCAGAGCACTCCGATTTTCAAGTCCGTAAATGACCGATGCACTGCCTGTAAGACAGTTAAAGACATTAAGGAATCGGTGGTCAACTTACGCACTTATTTTAATGCTATAAGGACACTCAGTACAACCTGTTATCTTCTTAGCAACGACATTCACCAAGGAAGAGGCTATCAGAATTTCTAGAACTAATTCTTGAAATACACCATTCGTAAAAGGCATCAAAACCTTCAAATTACATCTCCTGAAGAGAGGACGCCTAGAGAAATGATCGAAAGGCTTTTTCAAAACTTGAAGACAGTAAAACGCTCCTGGTGACATGATGATGATTAGTCATCATTATGATTAGTCAGTTTTAGGATGTAAACCTTTATCGTTTCCCACTCCTCTTGCTTCACCATTAAAAATAGTCTTAAACCTGTTTGATGTTTCCATTTACGGTAGTTTCAGTCATTCCCGGCCGCTTTAGTGTGGAATTAAAGTCGATTAGATGCAAATAAGACTTCAAAATGCAAATGCATTTAACAAACGTTTGGCCAAAACTTTGGCCAAAACTTTGGCCAAAGCTTAGAAATCTGTTAATTAAATAAAAAGCAAAATAGGTTTTTGACTTCTTAGATGCTGAAGGCACTTCTTTGGCTAGTCTCATCATCTGAGTATAAATAATTGCTCAGAAAAACACAGATCAGCGTTTGTTTGCATACAAACTCTTATCCTTTATTCCATACTTCAATAACAGACATACAATAAGATTAGATTCCTAATTTTATTTTATTTTTTAGCTAGTTTTTATTTACCCGGTTACATTCAATATTGTTCTTGAACAGCTAACAGCAGCAATCTTTTTTAAATTTTTCCTTATCAGCGAGTTTGTGCCAAGGCGTTCATTTCAACATAATCAAGGAAGGCTTCACTTGTTATTTTCCTGCTGACAAACGTCATTCATGGAAGTACAAAGGTTTCGGATCTTCCTTTGGTGATCGATGACATTCTGATAGCCAAAAATACCAGAAAAAGAAACCGAATTGTTAGTAAAACTTATTTATAACACGTGTAGTTAACATAGAGAATTTTCATTCACTGATAAAATCACATCTGCTAAGGCCTCTGCAATTTAACTTTGCACGACACATGACTTAAGTGCGAGCTGCAAAAACTACTTAAAATACGTTGAATTCCATTTTCCTCTCGTAAAGACAGAGAAAAAATGAAAAATCAACAATAACGCCGCGTAAAACGACATTTAAAACCGGCAGCAAAAGGAGTTCACTATACCCAGCGAATTGAACGTTTTAATCCGGGTCTTAAGCCAGTGGCAGCATCTGTTCCGTGCACCAAAAAGACTGAAAGCACAACGCATGAAACTACTACAGCAGTTGTCTTCTTCATGTCTACAAAAACCCTCTAAACCAAAGGATATTTAGATTCAATTTGAGAAAACAAGGACTGGGTCACCTACAATTTAAAAGCATGTTTTACCCATAGTTGACTGCTAAAATTTCTCGCTAATTCGACTTTAATGCATTGGCAAAGACGATACTCGAAATCTCCTTTAATCTACGTTTTATGGCTTTTAACACTTTAACACTCTTAACCGGTAAGGGCAATAAGGACAGCTTGGAAATTTGGGGGGGAAATCTCATTTCCCTAAGACTTTCCTTATATTCTTTCTAGAATTTTCAGTGAGTGGACCCGAAGACATGTAGTGATGCTACCTTAGAGAAATTGGCTACAAAAGACCATAAAATAATTAAGAAGAGCACACTAAAGACAGCATGATAATCATTTTGCCAAAATGTTCACCTCCAATATCCGTGAATATTTCTTAAAAGCATTTTAGGTTTCATTACCAGATTGTTTATATGCGCGCATTTTTCTCGTAGTTCACTGCGGTGTACACCCAGCATTATGAAACAGATCGATGATGTACAAGAGAATTGTTTGCCTTCTAAGACGTGTATTTGGATCTCTAACGTGACGGTTTCTGTATAGCTTTATAGGCTATGTTGCGGTGTTGCACCATATTGGGTAAGCTAGCTTCGTTTTAGTCGACATTGTGCATACTGCTTACAGGCAGTGTTCATGGTACGAAGATGAGTACCTATAGTTCAGTGAATAGTAGAACAAGGGACAAAAAATGTTCGCAAAGCTGTCTGGGCAAGCTTTTTGACTTACCACTTCCATAAATTGTATCTTTCTGAGAGATTTCCTTTCAACAGTCGGCAATATATGAGTTTATTCGTTCGTACTCTGCTTTGCGTTACTGTAAGCTGTTTGCGTGCTTATTCGAGTGAACTGTCTAGTTTTGTAGGAGAGTGAATATATGATAAATCAAATGTTAGGACTGCGAATCTACGATACAAACTGTTCAAACCAGAGTGAGGTGATCTTCTCTGATCCAATTATGCATCAACCATTTTAATGGACAATGAATGCGTCATTTATCGTCTTGAGTCTAGTTAACTTAACAACGGTAGTAAATAAATGTAAAAATTATATTCTAATGGCTTTTTTTAAACAAATAATTTTCGTCTCGAAAATCCTTGTTCTCCAGATTGTGACAGCCTTTAAGGTTACTTTTAAAACAGCTGGTAATAGCGCAATTGAATAAACACCTCATGTACCGTTGCATGACATTTGTATGCCACAATAAAAACATGTTAGAATTCGAAGCTTTGCTTACATAGCCAAAATGTAGTATGACTACGTTTTTCTTATTCAACAACAAACTCAATTTGGAAATATTCGGCCTTTTCTACGTGGCGTTTCTCCCAATGACAAATTCAACTTATTTTCTTCAAAACATCAAATAATAGACTAGCTGTGTGTAACTTGACTTCTGGTAAACGAGCAAGTTCTTACAATCGTATGCTTCGGTTTGTGAATGTAACTCTTCTTAGACAAAGTAATGAGGACCACAAAACAGGGGCACCCAAAGATATCTGTTCGGTACGATACGATACGATACGATACTATACGATCTGTTCGGTAGTTCGCCCAATGCTTTCGGCGTCGATTAAAGAGTGCGCTCGGATTTTTCGAAACGTGGCCTAAAAGATTCGCAATGGGCAGGTTTTCGAAAAGGTCGTAATTGCTTTTTTGGCAGTCAAAAACGTCAGCTGGCATTTTCGGAAAGCATATTAATATTTCCCTAGAAAGTTCCGTGGGAATTCATTTCTGCTAGCATTTTCTCAAAGGAAGATTTTGTTCCCTAACATTTTCGGGCAATTAGAATTTCAGCTAAGAAATCCGAATAGATGAAATTTTCTTCTAGCTAACGAAAAAATCACTTTAAACAGACTTCAAACACCAGTAAGGCACGTTGGGTGCCCCTCACAAAATACGAAAGACACGTAGGCGGCGAAAAATTCATATAGCAGTGTCTTTAACTAATACAAGTACTTTGGTCTATTCAGTGTCTATTACCGGCTCAACCTAGAATTCCTCGCTATAATTGAATTCTTGCTACTCATCATGTCTATACAGTAAACGGTATAATAGACAGTAAAGTGCCTTCCAACGCTCGGTAAAAGCTAGACAACGCTTTTATTTAATAGACAGAGCACATACTTTAGAAAGTGGAGCGTCGTTTAACTACTTGAGTAACATGCACCCGGTTTACTTTGTATTCACGAACCAAGCATTCACGCTTTCGGTGAGTAGTACAGATTGAAGAAGGAATTAACAGGAAATGGGAGAAAGCAACACAAGACAGACAAGACAAGCACAAACAGTTTTCCGCCACGTGAGACTGAATTTCTTGCAAATCCTCCATTAGCTCTTTTCGTTTCGTTAACGAACTTTGCCACAACGAGATCATTATTCCTGATTGAGACAAGTGGAAGGCAATGTAATCGAACTGATACCCCAGGCTTTTGACATGAAATGCGATTGAATTAAACTGAAATGTTTCCGACCTTTTACAGTGACAGTCAATTTGTGCACGTGATGTTGCTGTTTATAGAGTTGAAATAACTCTATTCTTTTATGGGGCAGAGTTAAAATGACTCCCTCGTTGAAACGTGAACTAAAAGAAGACATCACGTCTTTGTACACAATCGACGCACTAAAAATTGTAAAAACTGTGAAATAAAAACTAAAAGTTTGAAATATATTTCGCTCTTCGAGCCTCTTCAGTCAATATGCTTAGTAATTCATGTAAGATACATTAAAATTGTTTGAGAACTTTTTGGCGTCATGTAAGCGAACTTATCTCGTAGAGAGTCCGCGCTGTCACATGTGATGATCGCGCGTGGGACGTGGAAATAATTCCATTCATTCTTAGAGTTAATCAGCGAGCCTTCTGGTACTTTGTCTATCCGGACACCCTCAGATATTCGTTGAAACTAATACCTTAGTAGACGGACATATAAAACTGCTGGTTACAAGACCTTAGTAGACGGACATGTAAAACTGCTGGTTACAAGACCTTATAAAGGCTGAATCTCAACATTATTTAGAACATCAGGAAACTTGGAAAACAATTTTTTTATAGCTGAGTTAATCTTTTGTCTCACGATTGAGTCACAAAGATGTGGATCGCGACGTTTCGATGAGGACCAGCAGTATAGCGGTCGAAACGTCGCGATCCACATCTTTGTGACTCAATCGTGAGACAAAAGGTCAACTCAGCTATCATTTGAAACCACGATGACACCTTTCATAATAAATTTTTTATACTCTCTGAGTTTCTGAATTGAATTCACTCTTCAAATTTCTCCTTTTGTCCGCCGTAGAACGTTACGTTTGTGGTGGAGAGACATTTACCGTAAAAGCACTATTAAGCCCCCGGGGGAGGGGGGGGGGGCTTATTTCATTTCAGGCCTCATTAAAGGGGGCTTATTGGAGAGGGGGGTTATTGGACAGGGGGTGGCTTATTTCAATTCTTTGAACACGCCATTTTCGTGTCCAAGAACCGAAGGGAGAGAAGAAGCCATGGAAATGAACTAAAGACCAAAACAATCGAAGAAGAAAGTGTGATAGCTGAGATCCGAAATCAACACAGGAATGAACTGCAACAATCGACAAGCACAGCGACCGAAATTAACATGAAATAATAAACGAAAGGCTCGAAGCGAGAAGCAAAATACTACCGCAAAAAAGAGGGGAGATAAAATGACGATGAGATAGCGGTAAGAAGGAAAACGTAGAAAAGGTACCTCGCAGCAAGTCAAAAGCGGCTTCTCAATCCGAGCAATAGAGACGAATGGCAAGCACATGGCTTGCGAGTTCATGTGACTTGTCAAAAACCCAGGAGGGGGGTGAACATAAAGGCCATTGTCACCTGACCTACACCCAGTCCACCTTTCATTATCAAATAAACCCTGGTCAAAGAGAGAAGACATAAAACTTTTATTTGCAAGCAAATATTTTGGCTTTACAAATCTGAAACAACTGCAGTAAAATTATTATCTTATACCGAGCAGGAAACACTATTGCGTGTTTTACTGTATATCTGTTTGAAAACAAACCAACTGAGGCGCGTAAAGTGTATTTCGTAAGAGGGAATACTTACAAAATCTCGTGAACCAAAAGGAGGGACTTATTAGAGAGAGGGGGGTCTTATTACCAAAAACCGAGGGGGGGGGGGGGTGGGGTTTAAAAGAGAAGGGGGGCTTAATAGAGCTTTTACGTCATGTGGTCAGTTTTCTATTTCATCTCTTTTTAAGCTCATCAGAGATCAATGTAAATTTTCTTCTAATCTTCAATCTCAAGCAACCCATAATCATGTTCTGATTCATATTTTATTCACTTTGTCAGCCGGTCAGTTATTAATCTATTTATTTATTTGCTTAGTTAAATATAATTGCATTTCTCAGCTTAAAGACAAGAAGGATGACCCTGTAGTTTAACATTAGTGGTTTCCTTTGTCGCCAGTTTGTTCATTTTCGCTCGAAGATGACAGGCGATGGCTCTGCTTCACGTTCACAAACGTCTTTCATTGAAGCGCACAAGTTTCTGATATTCCGTTGTTGACGCTCCAAATGCTGTAAATCAAGAATATAAAGGAACAGAAACGTGAGGCATACTTCGTTATAAATTTATCTCCCAGTAGAGATAATAACTCAGGTGTTTAATCATAAATATTTTCTATCTTTTCTAAACACCTCTGAGGTAACTTCTACTATGGCTGTTAAAAACGTGGAGGCGGATGAGGAGACATTGTATCGCCTCTTTCTATACAACGTGGTATGGGTAAACGTTTTCTGATGTTAAAATGCGAATAAGTATTGTAACGTGTGTTGCTCCATTAGACTTCTGTTTAGTTTCTGTTAACTACGTAAAAGACTTAATCCCCAACATTTTCTCAATTCAGACGTTGGCTGGGATTTCTTAAATTAACAACAAAAATACAAAGGAATCAGCTATACCCTAGTCACTTTTCTGCCACCATTGCCTTCGTGAAAACCTGTTACTGCTTCCATATCATGAACCAAACAAGTTGCAAGTACGAAGCATAAAAGCACTATAGCTGTCTTCTTCTCCATCTCTGAAAATACCCGTTGACCGAAGGATTGGCTCGTGCGATCTGTGAACACAGCCGCTGCAGCCGCAAATATATGTTTCACCCATAGTTCACAGCAGCTTTTCTAGATCTCGAGTGGTTGAAAGACATTGCATTAGCAGAAACGCTACTCAAGAAGACGGCTTTTACATTATCATTTCTTAGTGCTTTCTTTGAGCTAACTTCTGCGGCACTTAAAACTCGAACATCTTAGCTTTCTCCTAAGCTGTCTGTAGTAAGAGGGGTCTGTATGAATGCTACTACTTGAAGGTAGTGGATTTGGTCATTAACACGAATACCGATGTCCACTATTTCGAAAGCCGATAGTAGTATGAATCATTCCTGAGGCCTCCTATGGGTATTTCCCAAGAAATCGAAGACGCGACGATTACCGATGAAAAAACGCGGACGATCTCAAGTTTAAAGGGAAGATTTAAAACATCGCATTTTCGGATAGAATATTGTCAATATCAATGCATAGAAAGTAGTGTTACAGCTGAAAATTTAATGGGAATTTTCTTTCATCTCTGTTCATCTCTCAATTTTTGACATGTGCACGGCGATGACGAAAATGAATTGGCTGAACTTCCACAGAGAGCGAAGTGTGAGAAAACGCACTTTTGCCGATATGATGTACAACTGAAAAGATAACACTGAAAAAAGTAAAAAAAAAAAAAAAAAAAAAAAAAGGTACATATATTCAAATTCAAAACGAAGCTTGACTTTAAAATCGAAGATTCCATAAAAAAGGCGAAGAAATCGAAGTCTGAAGGTCTCCAGGGAGAGGATTATCCTTTCGAAATATTACTTACTAGGCAGACGTTTCCATGATTTCAAGCTTTTTAGTTTTGCCGTAAATAAAACGCTTTAATGAAAATTGCCATCCACTTGTCTTGCGAATATTTACTAAATAAACCACTTTCCGTGGCTTGTATAACGGAGGATAATGTCCGCGGCTGATAGATTGTCCGAATAATGAACCGTTGGCAGAGAAGAGAAGCTTCGAGGACAACTGTGAAATTTTGAGGCCAATCTATCAGCCAAGGATATTATCCTCCGATATACTAGCAAGCCAGAAAGGGGTTTATTGCGTTCGACACCTAAACTGAATGCGAGAAGCCTGGGCACAAGCATTTAGCCAGAAAGGGGTTTATTGCGTTCGACGTCAGGAGAACGTAACCTAAACTGAACGAATCACTCCTTCAAGCCCCCTGGGACACTGCTTTTTTGTTTGATGATATTGACGATGTTATTTATGCATGGGAGCAAATTGGATTCCTTTTTATGAACAATGTAACATAGACAAATGCTCCATTTTGTATAAACGTATACATGGGTCTCTACCAAGCTGCCTGGATGATCACCTAGTAATTAATCACAAACGTCATTCACGGAATACACGGTACGCTAATTTCAACGCTATTTGCCCAAAATATAAAAGAGAAACCGAAGGTGGACGCACATTTGCAGTATCCGCTTCAAGACTCGGGAATAATGTACCCTTATCTACTAGGAAAGTGGATTCTGTAGCCTGTTTTAAGCACAACACGTGGAGTAAGATTTTTAGGGACTAGCAATTTTTACATCATTTTCATAGTTAGTAATCGAGTTTTATATGATCATTTTTCGATTTTTAAATCGCATGTTTTTATTCATTCATAATTTTAAGTGATGTTCTATTTTTAACTTGTAATTAGTTGTTTAAATCAGGGCCACAAGTTAATTAGCCTGTAGCTATTACGTGCTACCCTGGATAAATAAAGTCTTGGTAAAGGTTGGTAAATGTCCAATACTATCGACCTCCACTTACGTAAATAAATTGTTAACTGTGTACTCAAAGGTGCATTAAACATTGTTTAAAGAAAGTTTTCCCAGAGCACTCCGATTTTCAAGTGCGTACATGGCCAATGCACTGCCTGTAAGACAATTAAGACATTAAGGAATCGGTGGTCAACTTACGCACTTATCTTTAATGCTATAAGGACACTCAGTACAACCTGTTATCTTCTTAGCAACGACATTCACCAAGGAAGAGGCTATCAGAATTTCCAGAACTAATTCTTGAAATACACCATTCGTAAAAGGCATCAAAACCTTCAAATTACATCTCCTGAAGAGAGGACGCCTAGAGAAGTGATCGAAAGGCTTTTTCAAAACTTGAAGATAGTAAAACGCTCCTGGTGACATGATGATGATTAGTCATCATGAGGATTAGTCAGTTTTAGGATGTAAACCTTTATCGTTTCCCACTCCTCTTGTTTCACCATTAAAAATAGTCTTAAACCTGTTTGATGTTTCCATTTACGGTAGTTTCAGTCATTCCCGGCCGCTTTAGTGTGGAATTAAAGTCGATTAGATGCAAATAAGACTTCAAAATGCAAATGCATTTAACAAACGTTTGGCCAAAACTTTGGCCAAAACTTTGGCCAAAGCTTAGAAATCTGTTAATTAAATAAAAAGCAAAATAGGTTTTTGACTTCTTAGATGCTGAAGGCACTTCTTTGGCTAGTCTCATCATCTGAGTATAAATAATTGCTCAGAAAAACACAGATCAGCGTTTGTTTGCATACAAACTCTTATCCTTTATTCCATACTTCAATAAGAGACATACAGTAAGATTAGATTCCTAATTTTATTTTATTTTTTAGCTAGTTTTTATTAACCCGGTTACATTCAATATTGTTCTTGAACAGCTCACAGCAGCAATCTTTTTTAAATATTTCATAACCGTTTTCCCTTATCAGCGAGTTTGTGCCAAGGCGTTCATTTCAACACAATCAAGGAAGGCTTCACTTGTTATTTTCCTGCTGACAAACGTCATTCATGGAAGCACAAAGGTTATCTTCCCGCCGCGTAAAACGACAGATAAAACCGGCAACAAAAGGAGTTCACTATACCCAGCGAATTGAACGTTTTAATCCGGGTCTTAAGCCAGTGGCAGCATCTGTTCCGTGCACCAAAAAGGCTGAAAGCACAACGCATGAAACTACTACAGCAGTTGTCTTCTTCATGTCTACAAAAACCCTCTAAACCAAAGGATATTTAGATTCAATTTGAGAAAACAAGGACTGGGTCACCTACAATTTAAAAGCATGTTTTACCCATAGTTGACTGCTAAAATTTCTCGCTAATTCGACTTTAATGCATTGGCAAAGACGATACTCGAAATCTCCTTTAATCTACGTTTTATGGCTTTTAACACTTTAACACTCTTAACTGTTAAGGGCAATAAAGACAGCTTGGAAATTTGGGGGGAAAATCTCATTTCCCTAAGACTTTCCTTATATTCTTTCTAGAATTTTCAGTGAGTGGACCCGAAGACATGTAGTGATGCTACCTTAGAGAAATTGGCTACAAAAGACCATAAAATAATTAAGTAGAGCACACTTAAGACAGCATGATAACCATTTTTCCAAAATGTTCACCTCCAATTTCCGTGAATATTTCTTCCACAGTGGTCACCAGTGGCCCAAATATAAAAGCATTTTAGGTTTCATTACCAGATTGTTTATATGCGCGCATTTTTCTCGTAGTTCACTGCGGTGTACCCCCAGTATTATGAAACAGATCGATGATGTACAAGCAGAGAATTGTTTGCCTTCTAAGACGTGTATTTGGATCATTCTCTAACGTGTATCTGTGTAGGCTATGTTGCGGTGTTGCGCCACGTTGGGTAAACTAGCTTCGTTTTAGTCGACATTGTACATACTGCTTACAGGCAGTGTTCATGATACGAAGATGAGTACCTATTGTTCAGTGAATAGTAGAACAAGGGACAAAAAAATGTTCGCAAAGCTGTCTGGGCAAGCTTTCTGACTTACCACTTCCATAAATTGAATCTTTCTGAGAGATTTCCTTTCAACAGTCGGCAATATATGAGTTTATTCGTTCGTACTCTGCTTTGCGTTACTGTAAGCTGTTTGCGTGCTTATTCGAGTGAACTGTCTAGTTTTGTAGGAGAGTGAATATATGATAAATCAAATGTTAGGACTGCGAATCTACGATACAAACTGTTCAAACCAGAGTGAGGTGATCTTCTCTGATCCAATTATGCATCAACCATTTTAATGGACAGTGAATGCGTCATTTATCGTCTTGAGTCTAGCTAACTTAACAACGGTAGTAAATAAATCAATTCCTCGTGTCTGTCGAAGTTTAGACTGATCGATCAATACCTTAAAATCTAATGGCTTGCTTTATTCAAGTTCAATTCTCCAGATTGTGACAGCCTTTAAGGTTACTTTTAAAACAGATGGTAATAGCGCAATTGAATAAACACCTCATGTACCGTTGCATGACATTTGTATGCCACAATAAAACATGTTAGAATTCGAAGCTTTGCTTACATAGCCAAAACATAGCATGACTACGTTTTTCTTATTCAACAACAAACTCAATTTGGAAATATTCGGCCTTTTCTACATGGCGTTTCTCCCAATGCCAAATTCAACTTATTTTCTTCAAAACATCAAATACTAGACTAGCTGTCTGTAAGTTGACTTCTGGTAAACGAGTAAGTCCTTACAATCGCATGTTTCGGTTTGTGAATGTAACGCTTCTGATACAAAGTAATGAGGACCACAAAACAGGGGCACCCAAAGACATCTGTTCGGTACGATACGATACGATACGATACGATACGATCTGTTCGGTAGTTCGCCCAATGCTTTCGGCGTCGATTAAAGAGTGCGCTCGGATTTTTCGAAACGTGGCCTAAAAGGTTCGCAATGACCGGGAGGTTTTCGGAAAGTTCGTAATTGCTTTTTTTGGCAGTCAAAAACGTCAGCTGGCATTTTGGAAAAGCAAATTAATACTTCCCTAGAAAGTTCCGTGGGAATTCATTTCTGCTAGCATTTTCTCAAAGGAAGATTTTGTTCCCTAACATTTTCGGGCAATTAGAATTTCAGCTAAGAAATCCGAATAGATGAAATTTTCTTCTAGCTAACGAAAAAATCACTTTAAACAGACTTCAAACACCAGCAAGGCACTTAAATGCCTTTCTACAGCTTTGGGTTAATTTGGCTCGTTGGGTGCCCCTCACAAAATACGAAAGACACGTAGGCGGCGAAAAATTCATAGTGTAGTGTCTTCAACTGTACTAATACAAGTACTTTGGTCTATTCAGTGTCTATTACCGGCTCAACCTAGAATTCCCCGCTATAATTGAATTCCTGCTACTCATCATGTCTTTATAGTAGACAGTATAATAGACAGTAAAGTGCCTTCCAACGCTCGGTAAAAGCTAGACAACGCTTTTGTTTAATAGACAGAGCACATACTTTAGAAAGTGGAGTGTCGTTTAACTACTTGAGTCAACATGCACCCGGTTAACTTTGTATTCATGAACCAAACCTTCACGCTTTTGGTGAGTAGTACAGATTGAAGAAGGAATTAACAGGAAATGGGAGAAAGCAATACAAGACAGACCATACAAGCGCAAACAGTTTTCCGCCACGTGAGACTGAATTTCGTGCAAATCCTCCATTAGCTCTTTCATTTCGTTAACGAACTTTGCCACAACGAGATCATTATTCATGATTGAGACAAGTGGAAGGCAATGTAATCGAACTGATAACCCAGGCTTTTGACATGAAATGCGATTGAATTAAACTGAAATGTTTCCGACCTTTTACAGTGACAGTCAATTTGTGCATGTGATGTTGCTTTTCATCTTAAAAACTAAATAGAGTGTCTGTACCGAAGTTACTTTAACGCTATTACAAGATTATAGAGTTGAAATAACTCTACTCTTTTATGGGGCAGAGCTAAAATGACTCCCTCGTTGAAACTAATACGTTAGTGCCTTACACATAACATAAACTGGTACTAAGAGCATCATGAGATGTCTTCTCTGATATCCTGATCCAGTAAATAATGTACACAGCTATAATACAAGATTTGCTAATAACCTGAATTCTTTTTTAGGCCCAGAGTATTGACGAATATGGGTAAGTCAACGTATAGATTCTCTATTTCAAAGAGTTGGGAATCTATACCTCTCAGAATTAAGTGTCTGCCCTGCCATACTTTTAAGAAAGAGTATAACTACTACCTTCAGCATAATCAAACTTGATTTTGTCGCCGCTGCTGTTAATTAATTTCATTTCCTTACTGATTTCATTTTTTCTGTTTTTTTCTTTTCTTTTCTTTTTTTTTTTTTTTTTTTGTTATTTTTTTTGTTATTTATTTTGTTTTGTTTTGATAACAAAAATACAACGTATGTAGTCTAACTTAGCTGAATATTTGATTTCTTGTGCTGCCATTTACTTGACCATGGCGGTGTCCAACCAGAAAGCTTTCGCTACTTTGGCCACGGCTCACCTATGAATTTATTCCTTAACAGTGTAACACTTCTTAATGCTTTATTATTGTCAGTTCTTTACCTTATAAACTGTATAGTGTGAATCAATAAAGAACTGAAAATTGAATTGAATACAACTACGAAATTGGAGTTCAAAATGGGAGTTAAAATGACCCTCATAACGGAGTTATTTTTAAACGGCTTTTTAACCTAAAATTTTCTCTCTACTTTTGGAGTTACAGTAACTCCCCAACTCCCACACTGGATTCATTATAACCCTTATATTCAAGATAAACTTGAAAAGAGTTAAAATAATTCCCCCCAAAAGGGTTATTTTTAACCCCAAATTTTAACTACCCTTTTAAAGTTGAAATAACTGTGTGTACATTCTTTGCTTATCGATATAATCATATTAGTTAACAAAATGAAATGCGGTCGAATTAAGGATGTTATAGCTTTCATAGTAACAGTCAATTGGTGTGACGCTGCTACTCATCTTAAAAACGTAAAATAGGGGACTTACTTTAACTCTAATAGCAGAATGACTAAAACCCTGATTATAGAGATTAAATAATTCTACTCTTTTATGAGGCAGAGTTAAATGACTCCCTCGTTGCATCTAATATAACTCCAAAATTGGAGTTAAAAAAAATGGGAGTGAACTCCCAAAAAGGAGTTATTTATAACCTAAGATTTCAACTCCCCTTTTGGAGTTGACATGACGCAGTCAGCTGTGGGTGAAACATGCCTTTATATTTGCGGCTGCAATGGCTGTGTTCATAAATCGCATGAGCCAATCCTTCGGTCAACTGGTATTTTCAGAGATTGAGAAGAAGACAGCTATACTGTAGTGCTTTTATGCCTCGTGCTTGCAGCTTTTCTGGTTCATGGTATGGAAGCAGTAACAATCTTGCGCCCCAAGAACGTGCAATGTCTATGGTGTTGCTGATTCCCTTTCTAGTTTTGTTGTTAATTTAAGAAATCCCAGTCTGACGTCTGCAATGAGAAAATGTTGGGGATTAAGTCTTTTATATAGTTAACGGTAACTAAAGAAAAGTCTAATGGAGCAACACACGAAACACTGAACTACATTAGCATCAGAAGGACAACCTCGTTCCCAGGAGATGAGTAGGAGAGGAGCCTGGGAACGATATAGAAGGAGTTGACCCACTTCACTCTGTTCTCATCCCTCCCAGGCCTCCTCCCGTCCTTTCCACAACCAGAATAGAAGTCATCTTTGAATGATGTAGCAAGCAAATTTACTTTAGAAGCTATCAGATAAGTAATGGTAATAGGACTGAGTGGAGTACAATTCAGGGAGTAATCGGGCGAGTGATTTCAAATTGGCCGAGCGCGTAGCGCGAGGCTGATTTGAAATTACGAGCACGATTACCCCTGAATTGTACGACACGAAGTCCAATTACTAATTAATTGTGTCAATAACAAAATGCGAGAAACTCTAGAGGTCAACTTTCTAAATTGTAAAATGTATTGTACAAAATAATCAACGGAAATGGTTGTTATTTTACAAAGCGCGAAGATTGACAAACTGACACGACATGGCAGCTACTGCTCAACATACCCAAATAAGGTAACTGTCCGATTTGGCCTGTCCGATTACAGGTGTTTGTAATCGGATAGCTCAAATCGGACAGTTTGGACCTGAAGCAGCCAATTAAGACACAGATTAAGGCTGTTAAGAACCGATCACATTCAAGCATTTTGTTAGAGCGGTTTTCAATTGAGTGTCGACAGTAATTATGGTTTTGCTTTGGTTTTGCATTGCTCCGCTCTGTGATTGGCCAGGAAAACTCGCCCCACTTTCTCAACCAATGAGAAGCAAAACCAAAACCAATCGCGACTTGCACGCGCGTATTTTAATTCTGTTGTGATTGGTCGGAGTAATTGCTTTGGTTTTGGTTTTACGACACTCAATTGAAAAGCGCTCTATTGACACAATTACTTTTTTAATCGGACTGATAAATTGTTTATTTGACAACGTTATAACGAAGTCTCTCTCACATTTCTGCTAATCTATACCATTGATTTACAGCAAAGGGATGTCATAAACTTGTGGACTTCCATGGAAGACCTTTGTAACCTTCAAGCAGAACCGGCTTAATTTGGGCGAAACTGAACGACCTGGCGACAAAGGAACCTAATATTGTTTAGTTACAAAGTCGTCCTTTTGATCTTTAAAGGAATGCAACTAATGTAATTACTGATCAAATAAATAATAATTGCCCAAGAAAGTAAACTATATGAATTAGAACATGATTATTTTTTTATTATCATTATACAAACAGTACAGATAACAGTATTGCTTACATAGCAAAATACGCACATCCACGCTCGCACATACCACACGCACAGACGTACACACACGCACACAAACTATGATTATGATTATGCGCTTATTGCATTGGTGAGTTAACAATGGGACGAAATGAACGTGAGCACACGCTTGTATCTCTCCACCAAATTATCTACGACAGAAGGAGAATTTAATTCCCAACCTCAGAGAGTACACAAAAATGTCTTCATGTTTCCTGCTGTTTTAATAAATCATGGTTCTGGCTGGACATCTTGAGATATAGCCTTTATAACAGCTTGTAAATATTGTTGATGTCCGTCTACGATAATATTATAAACGTTTCTGCTGTAAATGGCTGTCCGATCTGTTATCTACTTGTAACTGAACATCCTAAGTTGTACATGCTGGAAAGCTGGTAGAGAGGAACAGACACAAGGAAATGTTTGGCCCCAGGTAATGCTCCAGTGGCTATTCTTTCTCTCTCTGAATAAACTTTTTTAAGATTTGGCACCAAAGTATGGAACTGTCTCCCAAACAGTATACGTTCCCTACCTAAAACGTCTTTTAACAAAAAAAAATCATACACTTTTATTGAAATTACTTAACGATGAAGATGATTATCTTCCTAAAAAAAATGATCGTTGCTAAAATGTCTGCTGGATTTATGGAACCAAAATAGCACCTTTAAATTTTAGCTCCTGTTGTTGTAGATTACAATGTTACTGTAAATTATCTTATTTTCTTGTTCTTAGTCAAAAGATCCAGTTGTAATCTGTACTTGAATCATTTTTAATTAATTTTTGTAATTTGTGTTATTTTCCTTCTGTGTTTTTAACATCCTTTTGACCCACCCGACTCGACTAGCCTTTGCTACCTTCGGGTGGGTACTTTGTATGGTCGTGTATCTAAAGAAATAATAAAATGTACTATAAGCTGTTAATTTGCATGCTGATTCGAGTGAACTGCCAGGTTTGGTAGGAGAGTTAATATATGATAAATCAGACATTAGGACTGCGCATCTGCGATACAAAGATTCAGGGTTTCTTTTCAACAGGTAAATATAACAAAGATAATCTTCTCTAATCTGTTTATGTATCAACCATTTTAACGGACAATGAATGCGTCATTTATCGTCTAGACGGTCGAGCTAATTAACTTGTTAAACAAATAATTTTCATCTCGAAAATCCGTCCTTCCCTCAATCTATGTGTCTGTTGAAGGCTTTGCTTGATCCGGCTATCGATCCCTTAAAATCTAATGGCTTTCTTTATTCAACTTAAATTCTCCAGATTGTGACAGTTTCTGAAATGATTACTTTTAAAACAGCTGGTTTGAGTATACACTGAATGCACCGCTACATTAACTTTTTATGCCACGTTATCACATAATAAGACATGATAACTTTGCTTACAATTAGCTAAAACTTAACATAACTAAGTTTTTCTTATTCAACAATAAACCCAACCTGGAAATATTCGGCCTTTTTACGTGGCGTTTTTCCCAATGATGACAAATTCAACATATTTTCTTCAAAACACCAAATGCCAGACTACTAGCTGTTTGCAACTTGATTCTTCAAGAGAAAAGCGGTAAACGAGTACATCCTTATAGTCGTATGCTTCGGGTTTGTGAATGTAACTCTTAGACAAAATAACGAGGACCACAAAATACCAAAGACTTAGACAAAAATGGGGTGAAAATCAATACTGTGGTGTCCTCAACCAATGCAAGTACTTTGGCCTATCACCCAACTTAGAATTCCCTATAATAATTGAATTCTTGCTACTCATCTTTAATCGACGTCAGCTTAGTAGAAGGTAAAGTGCCTTCGGACGTTCAAAGTCTTAAAAGCTAGGGGACGAGAGTACGTGCTTATAAAAGACAACCGTCGTTTTGAGTGAATAAATGGAACATGCGTTACTAAATACTTTGTTTAAAGGGTAACGCCAACGAAATAATACAATTACATTAGCGGCGTGCGTCTGTCCAAGTGTGGTTTGTTAAAAGTAGCGAAGTTAATGTGCGTGGGTAGTGCGCAGAGGCAGTACAGGAAGAAAAAATCTGCACTTGAATCTTAAAAGGGAAATAGAAGGTTCTTTAATTTAGTTTAATGAACCGACTGACGAGAAGCAACTCAAGGGAAAGAAGTCCACAATCTTAAATGAGAAGAACGTAAGTTATTTAATTTATTTTAAAGCAAACTGACGGAGCTATCGTGTACTATCGCAAAAGAGCAGGTAAACACTTGAATCGAGATCCTAATTATAAAAAGCCATCATATATGATTCCCGCCAATCTAATCGTTCTAGAGTCTCTTAATCACTTGTCTCTCTGGCCAGGTATACTGACAGGATGCGCTATTTGACATGGACTTCCCGACTTGTGGGTTTATCTCTACGACTTGAATTTTGGTAATTGAATTTTCGCAAACTCTAACCTCTCTCAGTGGCCCACCTGCGACTTTGAACTACATCTGCAATAAGAAATAACCTAATGCTACTGAAACTAAAATCATGTTTATCATACTTTTGTAGCTTTTATTCAGTAAAGCAAGGTACAGCTTGATTAATTAAAGATTGAAGAACAGTTCAGAACATTAAAGTAATGGTTTTCAAGTGTTTTAGAGAGCCCTTAAAACAACAGTTTTAGTAACGCAAAAGCACTAAAGAAGTGAGAATAAACAATGACTGAGCAAAAGCTTAAGTTTAAATACAGGGATACGGATTAAAAAAACTTAACATTTAACTGATGGAGATGAGGGCTGTTATAGTGATTTTCAGTTTCGTATTCACAGCAAGCTTGCTGGATGATACGAAAGCATGGATAAGTCAGAACCCTAAAACTCAGGGGAAAAGATCAGATGCTCGGGTACAGTTGATTCTCCCATGTTATTTAGCTGCCTTTCTGTTTCTTTCTTACAAATAATTCTTTCTATCTCTCCGGAAAGCTGGACTGTTGGGTAAATTTACGGGAATCTTTGAACATACGTTTTAAATAAGTCTTACGTCAATTACTCTCATCATAAGCGGGGAAAGTATTTCTACAAAATCTACACTTTACTTAATACTTCGTCCTTTTCTTTCATTGCAGAATGGGATGAATTGCCACCAGAGCGTCCAAGACTTGTGCGTCGCCATGAAGAGTCTTTGTACTGAGCTGGAAATAGTTCGACGAAGGCCTGCGTACACTAAACATTCATTATGGTTGGAAGTAGGAGGGAAAGACAGAACGTAGCCACTCTTATGTACCTATAGTGGCATGACGAGAGATGATGATGATGATGATGATGATGATGATGATGATGATGACGATGATGATTGATGACGATGATGATGATGATGAAACAGTGATATCAATCTTTTGTCTCTGGCAGCATTAAAAGAGACTCGTAATACTTTGCATTGTGTATTCTTGAATGCGGGATATAGATGGGAAAAAAGACAAACTTCATTTATTTTTTTTAACTGATTTCAAAGTGACAAATGTTGGTACAAAAAGGAGATCATATGGATAATCAATCCTTTAAAAAAGTATTTCAGAAGGGATTGCTGTTTTAATATTCAGCGCGACAGCGCATGACTCTTTATCTTAGCCCCCACCCCCTCCCCTCTTCTTTTACGTCTCCTTTTAATTTCACGTGTGAAAGTAAAGGTGACAGCGGACCCGATCACTTAAACTTATGTACATGTTGATTGCAAAGCCCGTATGTTCGCCAGGTATGCATTAACATGTGGGAGGTTGACCGTTCTTCGAACAAAGAATAGCCTAGACTCCTACCACCTTTGTTTCTAAGATGATTATCATAACCCAACCCAAACCTTATGTCGCGTTATATTTTGTCTTGGAACTTGATCTCATCAGTGCAAAGTCTCGACCGGAAAAAAGAAAGAAAAACAACTGAGAATAACAGCATTGTTAACTGTCTTATTTCCAGAGTTTAGTCGAAACCAAAAAAAATGATCATCATGTCAAAATCATGTCATTGATCATCATGTCAAAACCTGTTACTTGTCGTGGGTAAATCCCAGTCCAGCATTCTTAACTGTCTTATTTCCAGAGTTTAGTCAAAACCAACCAAAAATATTGATCATCATGTCAAAACCTGTTACTTGTCGTGCGTAAAACCAAGTCCGTTGTAGTAATGGCAGGAAACATTTTTACCCCTGAAAATGGAAAATAACCGCATTCTTTAATCTTTACTTCCGGCCCGGATTCTCGGAACCAAAAACTTTCCTCCATGATATCAAAACGTCATACTTCTTGTGGGTAAATCCCAGTGCATTATCGACTGATCACAGGAAACAGTGCTGGCACTGAATATTTTTCTGACCTTAAAACGACGAGTAATGGTATGTTCCTAGTGAGATTTATTTTCAACGTGTGAACGTGAAGTGGTTTACTCGTTGTCAAATAATTGCTTTCGAAATAAAGTGGCACTAACGAGTGATGACGGGAGAGGTTGTGTAACTTGATAAAAACATTCTAAAGTGTGGCCATTCAAATCAAACTAAACTGAAAGTTCTAATAACGGAAGCTTTAGATAAACAATTGAGAATAAAAATTAGTGATAAAAATTGTGAATGACGTTTCGATGAATCGTTCATTTTCAAATTCGTAAAAACTAAAAGTCAAATTCTAGTGAGTTCTTTATATGCTAAAAATGTGTGTGGGAGTCTCGTTGCATGTAATTAAAAACGCTACAATGTGGAACGTAGAAAGTGATAATTAGGTACTAAATAGTTTTGCTTTGATTGAATCAGATTGAGTGTTCAGCTTAGGTTTCATTTCTTGGATAAAAAGCATTTCGTAAATTAAGCATTCAAATTTCCCACGACATTTCTTTAGAATGGTGAATTGTTCCTGAAGATCTTTGTTTCTCTGATTGTGCGCGTCACGCAGGTGTTTTCCAATAGCAGAGTGTTTGTGTTCCTCAATGCGTTGAAAAAGGTGTCGGCGAGTATGAGCCAACGATAATCTGCATCACACAGATCACATTTGAATTTATAGACAACGCATTGTTGATTTATTAACGGTGGTTTGGCCTCTACTTCTTTGATGTCGTCGGCAATTTTCTTGCTTGTAAACACTGGGCGTAGATCGCTGTTTACTTTCTTTCCAAGATCGGACAGCTGTCTTCGTACAACGTCGGCTGATCTGTGATCCTTGAACGGCAGAATAATTCGAACGGGCGCATTTGCTTGAACATCGCGAACTTGTTGTTGATTTCGCGACTCGATGAATCTGGTTATTGTGGAATTAATAAGATTATCTGGGTACTTCAGTTTTAAGAAGATCCCTTTCAAGTTGTCACGTTCTTCAGCAAATACATCAGGTGAAGATGAGAGATGGTGGGCTCGGTTTAACATAGTCATTAGAAGGGATCGTTTGTAACGGGCATCAACATGGCTTTGGTAGTGGAGAAGTAGGCCTTTATTTGTTGTTTTCCTGTGGACACATGTTTTCAGCTGTTTCCCAATCTTTATGAGTTCCATTCTGATGAAAGGTAGTTTGTTGTTATTTGCAACTTCCATCGTGAAGCTGATTGCCGGGTGTGCTTCGTTTAATGTTGCCAGGAAAGCCGTAGCAGTTAGAATACCTTTTACCGCGGCTAAGGTGTCATCCACGTATCTCTTATAAAAGGAAGGTAACTTATCTTCGCTTTCTAGTTTCTCCTCGATCGAACACATAAATGTGTTCGCCATGAGTGGCCCAAGGGGCGACCCCATCGCTACTCCATCAATTTGTTCATAAAGACTGCCGTTGAATTGAAACAGCTGATGTTTTGTAGCCACACGAACATTAAACGAAGCACACCCGGCAATCAGCTTCACGATGGAAGTTGCAAATAACAACAAACTACCTTTCATCGGAATGGAACTCATAAAGATTGGGAAACAGCTGAAAACATGTGTCCACAGGAAAACAACAAATAAAGGCCTACTTCTCCACTATCAAAAGCCAATTTGCATGCTTATTCGAGTGAACTGCCAGGTTTGGTAGGAGAGTTAATATATGATAAATCAGACATTAGGACTGCGAATCTGCGATACAAAGATTCAGGGTTTCTTTTCAACAGGTAAATATAACAAAGATAATCTTCTCTAATCTGTTTATCTATCAACCATTTTAATGGACAATGAATGCGTCATTTATCGTCTAGACGGTCGAGCTAACTAACTTGTTAAACAAATAATTTTCATCTCGAAAATCCGTCCTTCCCTCAATCTTTTGTGTCTGTTGAAGGCTTTGTTTGATCCGGCTATCGATCCCTTAAAATCTAATGGCTTTCTTTATTCAACTTAAATTCTCCAGATTGTGACAGTTTCTGAAATGATTACTTTTAAAACAGCTGCTTTGAGTATACACCGAATGTACCGCTACATTAACTTTTTATGCCACGTTATCACATAATAAGACATGATAATTTTGCTTACAATTAGCTAAAACTTAACATAACTAAGTTTTTCTTATTCAACAATAAACCCAACCTGGAAATATTCGGCCTTTTTACGTGGCGTTTTTCCCAATGATGACAAATTCAAAAGTTTTTCTTATTCAACAATAAACCCAACCAGGAAATATTCGGCCTTTTTACGTGGCGTTTTTCCCAATGATGACAAATTCAACATATTTTCTTCAAAACACCAAATGCCAGACTACTAGCTGTCTGCAACTTGATTCTTCAAGAGAAAAGCGGTAAACGAGTACATCCTTATAGTCGTATGCCTCGGGTGTGTGAACGTAACTCTTCTTAGACAAAATAACGAGGACCACAAAATACCAAAGACTTAGACAACAATGGGGTGAAAATCAATACGGTGGTGTCCTCAACCAATGCAAGTACTTTGGCCTATCACCCAACTTAGAATTCCCTATAATAATTGAATTCTTGCTACTCATCTTTAATCGACGTCAGCTTAGTAGAAGGTAAAGTGCCTTCGGACGTTCAAAGTCTTAAAAGCTAGGGGACGAGAGTACGTGCTTATAAAAGACAACCGTCGTTTTGAGTGAATAAATGGAACATGCGTTACTAAATATTTTGTTTAAAGGGTAAAGCCAACGAAATAATACAATTACATTAGCGGCGTGCGTCTGTCCAAGTGTGGTTTGTTAAAAGTAGCGAAGTTAATGTGCGTGGGTAGTGCGCAGAAGCAGTACAGGAAGAAAAAATCTGCACTTGAATCTTAAAAGGGAAATAGAAGGTTCTTTAATTTAGTTTAATGAACCGACTGACGAGAAGCAACTCAAGGGAAAGAAGTCCACAATCTTAAATGAGAAGAATGTAAGTTATTTAATTTATTTTAAAGCAAACTGACGGAGCTATCGTGTACTATCGCAAAAGAGCAGGTAAACACTTGAATCGAGGTCCTAATTATAAAAAGCCATCATATATGATTCCCGCCAATCTAATCGTTCTAGGGTCTCTTAATCACTTGTCTCTCTGGCCAAGTATACTGATAGGATGCGCCATTTGACATGGACCCGACTTGTGGGTTTATCTCTACGACTTGAATTTTGGTAATTGAATTTTCGCAAACTCTAACCTCTCTCAGTGGCCCACCTGCGACTTTGAACTACATCTGCAATAAGAAATAACCTAATGCTACTGAAACTAAAATCATGTTTATCGTACTTTTGTAGCTTTTATTCAGTAAAGCAAGGTACAGCTTGATTAATTAAAGATTGAAGAACAGTTCAGAACATTAAAGTAATGGTTTTCAAGTGTTTTAGAGAGCCCTTAAAACAACAGTTTTGGTAACGCAAAAGCACTAAAGAAGTGAGAATAAACAATGACTGAGCAAAAGCTTAAGTTTAAATACAGGGATACGGATAAAAAAAACTTAACATTTAACTGATGGAGATGAGGGCTGTTATAGTGATTTTCAGTTTCGTATTCACAGCAAGCTTGCTGGATGATACGAAAGCATGGATAAGTCAGAACCCTAAAACTCAGGGGAAAAGATCAGATGCTCGGGTACAGTTGATTCTCCCATGTTATTTAGCTGCCTTTCTGTTTCTTTCTTACAAATAATTCTTTCTACCTCTCCGGAAAGCTGGACTGTTGGGTAAATTTACGGGAATCTTTGAACATACGTTTTAAATAAGTCTTACGTCAATTACTCTCATCATAAGCGGGGAAAGTATTTCTACAAAATCTACGCTTTACTTAATACTTCGTCCTTTTCTTTCATTGCAGAATGGGATGAATTGCCACCGGAGCGTCCAAGACTTGTGCGTCGCCATGAAGAGTCTTTGTACTGAGCTGGAAATAGTTCGACGAAGGCCTGCGTACACTAAACATTCATTATGGTTGGAAGTAGGAGGGAAAGACAGAACGTAGCCACTCTTATGTACCTATAGTGGCATGACGAGAGATGACGATTTTGATGACTATGACGATGACGATGACGATGACGATGACGATGACGATGACGATGACGATGATGATTGATGATGATGATGATGATGGTGATGATGATGATGATGAAACAGTGATATCAATCTTTTGTCTCTGGCAGCATTAAAAGAGACTCGTAATACTTTGCATTGTGTATTCTTGAATGGGGGATATAGATGGGAAACAAGACGAACTTCATTTATTTATTTTTTAATTGATTTCAAAGTGACAAATGTTGGTACAAAAAGGAGATCATATGGATAATCAATCCTTTGAAAATAGGTTTCAGAAGGGATGTTTGTTTTAATATTCAGCGCGAAAGCGCATGACTCTTTATCTTAGCCCCCACCCCCCTCCCCTCTTCTTTTACGTCTCCTTTTAATTTCACGTGTGAAAGTAAAGGAGACAGCGGACCCGATCACTTAAACTGATGTAGATGTTGATTGCACAGCCCGTATGTTCGCCAGGTATGCATTAACATGTGGGAGGTTGACCGTTCTTCGAACAAAGAATAGCCTAGACTCCTACCACCTTTGTTTCTAAGATGATTATCATAACCCAAGCCAAACCTTATGTCGCGTTATATTTTGTCTTGGAACTTGATCTCATCAGTGCAAAGTCTCGACCGGAAACAAGAAAGAAAAACAACTTAAATTAACAGCATTCTTAACTGTCTTATTTCCAGAGTTTAGTCAAAACCAACCAAAAATATTGATCATCATGTCAAAACCTGTTACTTGTCGTGCGTAAATCCCAGTCCGTTGTAGTAATGGCAGGAAACATTTTTACCCCTGTAAATGGAAAATAACCGCATTCTTTAATCTTTACTTCCGGCCCGGATTCTCGGAACCAAAAAGTTTCCTCCATGATATCAAAACGTCATACTTCTTGTGGGTAAATCCCAGTGCATTATCGACTGATCACAGGAAACAGTACTGGCACTGAATATTTTTCTGACCTTAAAACGACGAGTAATGGTATGTTCCTAGTGAGATTTATTTTCAACGTGTGAACGTGAAGTGGTTTACTCGTTGTCAAATAATTGCTTTCGAAATAAAGTGGCACTAACGAGTGATGACGGGAGAGGTTGTGTAACTTGATAAAAACATTCTAAAGTGTGGCCATTCAAATCAAACTAAACTGAAAGTGTTGAGAATATTCTCTTGCTGCACTGCTCATCGCGCGGTCAAATTTTATGAAAGTTTGGTTATTCTAAAGTTTGTGAATCTGTGGCTATCAATAATTCAGCAGGGCTGGCTTCCCTATGGTGCTCTGTACAGTGCAATCGGATGGGTAGCAAATTAGACCTAATCACTCCTAAATAATTATTCGTTGTACGTGGGGCAACTACAACATTGTTCAAACCGAACAGACCGCGGAGAATATTGACAATCTCTACATGGATGCAAATAAATTAAATGTTAATTAACTTGTACGTCATTGGATGATAAGAAGGAAGGAATTTGCGACTTCACTTGAAATTCAGGATTTACGTTCACAGTCTTAAAATTCGTTGTTCGTAAGAATTTTTAGACGCCTTTTTAAGTGTATGTTTTTATTTCAGTCCATAACTAATTACAAAGGAATCTGAAATCATGTCGATTTTTTCTCGGGCATTATTCGTGTTTCTTGGTTTCCTAACCTTGCTCTCATCAGAATTCACAGGAAATCAAGGACACTTAGTTCGAGGGAAGCTCTCTATCATACACAACAGATTTCAAAGAAAGCAGTTTGAAGAAACGTTACAAGCAATCTACCAAGTCGTGGGGTTTTTCGCAAGGGAATACAGAAACTTTAATATCGATGGGATGTTTGGGCTTCAAGCGCTTGATGGTAAGACTAGAAAATTCTATAAATGATATTTGCCAATATTGGAGCATGTATTAACATGAAGCGTAAGAGCAAATATTATGAAATACTTTCATAGAACTTTTTAATAATTCAGGCTTGACTGGGGCTCGAAACCTCTCTAATTTAGCACTAATCAAACTGTTGTGAGTTCGTAGTAGACCCGATGATAATTAACATATATGAAGGTGGATCAATATGAAATGAGTCATATGTGAACTGCTACATTCATCATCATTCTTAAGTATCAGTGGGATTTATCTTTCAATCCAAACACTAATAAAACACTAATAACGCTTATAAAATATTGTAAACGCTAATAAAGCATTGTTTAAATGAATGTAATCCTCAACCTAGGTGCCTCCTGACCTCTCTGGATTTAGCGCGGGACGATTCACTGACTCACTGACTTATGAGTTGATAAGTTGGTTGATTGATTGATTGATTGATTTATTGATTGATTGATTGATTGACCAATCGATCGACCGGCTGACTGACTGACTGACTGACTGCTCGGTTGGTTGGTTGATAGTTTGACTGATTGACTAATTTAAAACGGTTTGATGAGTGAACAGTAATCTCTCTCTTTTTTTTTTTTCTGCACACAGGAATTCTTCAAGATCTACTAACCAAAGTGCAAACTAGTCAGATTAAAATACCCTATCACGTGGTCCAGTCATTGGTCCAGCTGCACAATGAAGCAGCCTTTGTAGCTAGAAAGGCACAGCCGTTCTTAAAAGCTTCAGACCCTGATTATTACAGACTCGGGTTTGTGACGAAACAGGCTTGGCGTTTTAAACGAGAATTCAGAAGTCTGGACGCTAGCGTATCCCAAGCTACCACCCATAAAATCCAGACACGTGAGTTTGATATGAAAACTATGGACCGGTGCATCTCGGACTTGATTGGCGATCAGAAGTCTGGTGCAAGGCCTTGTAACGTCACAGACGAATGCTGGAGATTTGTTGGCAGCAAGAACACAAGAGGGTACATGACAACTCATCAAGCCCTGTATTTTATGGTTGCAGAAGTCAAAGGTATTCCAGCCGTGTTATCAACCGTAAAAGCTAATTTCCTCTGAGAAAACAATCGGAAATAAAAGTGATACAATAGATATTGAACAAAACCACTTATACTGCTAGACGACATTGACGCAGGTTTGACAAAATATTTTAGTGGGTTTTGAGAACGTTTCTATGACACCGCTTTGACACCTTTCTAGAAGGTTCCTGGTTTAGCTAACTTGTCAAAAGCAAGCTAGAACAGCAAGATCGAGATCAGCATGCTCAGCATGGTCATTTGCCAGAAGGCGAGAATCACATAAAATTAATAGCAGATCAAAGTTTTCTTGTATTTTAACTAGAAAGTTTGAGAAGTGGAAGTTTTCAAAAAGGCATAAAAAAAATTCAGAGAGATGACAGATAAATTCACGCGTCAAAAAGGCCAAACGTCACGGTCCGGTAACGAAAGTTTAGTGTACACTGAATACCATATTGTAACATACGAAAATATACTTCTTTAGGCTGCTCTTGTATCGAAGGGCTGGATGCCCCGAGCAGGGTTGCTTCGGTCATGATCCACTTAAAAAGGTAAAAACCAAAAAAATGAATCAAATTGCTTGGCAGTAAATTTGTTTTCAATTGAGCATTGAAAGTAAATTGCGTTTGATATGACTTTGAATTGCATTGCATTTTTTTAGAGCAACTTTTAATTTGACTTTTGATTTTCTTGTTCAATATTTTAACTATGCGTGCTTTTCTTTGTTTAAATGCAGGTTGCATTCCCATGATTAAGAAAAAGCTTCCAGCGAATCACAACAAAAACCAAGACGTTATCGAGGGCATATATGAAACCCTTTGCACCAATATATACAAGGAAGTTAATTGGAAAGAGACACTGTTGAGTAGACAACAGAAGTCACTCGATACTGGGGATAAAGATCTTTATATGGAACAATGCTATGTTTGTGGTATTTTAGGCTACCACAATTTCCTTTCAACTGACAGGCTGTCAGTCATTTTGGGGTGGCAACTACCGTCTGGTTGCTATGGTAGCCATAGGAATTGGAGCATGGAAGAGAAGAGTGCTGATGATAAAGTCGAGGACGACTGGGGCGAGGAACTGAATAATGACGCAGGTCATAGTAATTTGTCTTTCGGTGTAAGACTGGAGCGTGAAGACAAAGGGTCAAGGAGACAACTGTTTGGAAAATGGCCTGGTAATTATATAAGCTTATCACTCTATAAAGGTGAAACATGAAAAGAATCATCACTTTTGTGAACTAGTACCCTGAGTGAAAAATGGAAAGACTAAATGTACACATGTGACCCAAAAATGCACTAGTCACAAACAGTAGGCCTGTCTCGATTGTGTTCGGCAGCTTTTAAGCAACTTTTTACGTTTGGAGCAACTTTTTCAAGTTCTAGCAACCTCGGGAAACTTATCAAGCACCAACAAAGTCAACAATTTGCTAGAAAGGACTTTCAATTTCCGCGAAATTATTGATTGTTTATCAACGTACTGAAGAAATAACCTGTCACTTGATAACTTTTCGCAGGCATATTGCGATCCATATCTAAGACTTTAACGGATAATCCGTAGAGTTAGTTTTATTCAATATCGTTCAACAAGAGTTCAATTGACAAATGAACCATATGTTTTGTTCCGTTAAGCAATTATTGAAAGGTGCGAAAAATAGAGCTTTTAATTGACATTTTTTGTGAAAATATCACGCAATTTTGGTTGCAACTTTTCAAATTTACGCAGCAACCTTTTGGAGTTTTGGCAATATTTTTAGCCACTTAGCTTTTAATTTTGGCATTCCAGTGAGCAACTTTTCAGCATTTTACGAGCACAAACGAGGCGGGCCTAATTAACAGCCAGGAACACCACCCTTTTGATTATGAGTAGATCCGAATTGGTGTCCCTAAAACCTCTGAAAATTGAGCACACAAAATATTTTTGCTTGAAAGGGATTCTAATCTCTTAACCTCTCCATACTTATGTCATTTCTCCTCACATGTTCCTTATAACTCAACTTAGCAGTTCTTGTGATATGACACCAGTTAGGGACAATATAAAACAGATCAGACATGACATTAAGTTTCTACAAATTGGACGATCCATCAAATCTTTCCTCCCACAAAGGATAAATTCTTCATTCACATTTTCAACAGGGTCTGACGATATCTATTTTCACTTTTAACTCAGGAGGATGTCAGAGACATATCACAGGAGTAGCGACAGGTCTTCTCGGGGTCTACCTCAAGTGGCTGCTAACAGTTCCGTCCCTTGAAGACATCCTGATGTGAAAATGTTTATCTACTCGAAATCCTTTTCCGTTTTGAAAAAAGACAAGAAAAGAATGGCGTTAATGTTTCTCTTTCTCTTGCCATGTAGCTAAAATTGTTGGGTGCTACTCGAACTAGTGTTAGCGTGGCCGCCGATTAAAGTGGGGACCTACTTAACGGTAGGCTCTCTCGTCTTAGGGAGCACTGAGGTACCCTGAGACTCTCCAAACGTTGCTGCGACAGCTACATTCTGTATTTTCTCATACAATCACTCTCATCTTATTTAAAGTTATTCCTCTCAGTATGTTCTTCTCACATAACGCTGACCGCTACTAGCCAACCTCTAAGTCAAGTCAAGTACAACTAGTTGTAAATGTAACTGGCCCACCACTAACTGAGAGTTAAATACTCTATCTGTAGCCTTGTTTGAGTTTACAGACCGTGGGGATATGAATACCTCTAGCCGATGTTGCTCATTCAGGAATACCCAAACATACCAACGTAAACACACAACGAATATTGAACTTCCAAACAAATCACGGAGGTCTCAGCGAAGGTCAGCAGGAATTCCCAAACATGCCTACAGCGAAAAACCACTACGACAATCAAACTAGAAAACAAAAGACGAAAATTTGGTTTATCAACGGAGTTGATAATGTAAATTGACCACCGTACAGGGATTCGATAAGCTGACGTTTCGAGCGTTAGCCCTTCGTCGAAGCGAATCGAGGAATTGTGAGTTGTATATGGTTTATATACAGAAAATGGAGCTACGCTATCGGTGGTAGAAAACAAAACAGTTCAGAACTCACACCATTCATGAGTGGGCAAACCTTGACCCTTGAACAACGGGAACACGAGTGTGAAGTGAATGTCACATATCCACTGGATATACGACATTCACTTTATAACAACTAGCCGATGTGTATTCGTATATTTTGATATTCCTGATGATTTTATCTTGACAAGGTAAGCCAAATCATTTGCTAAAAAAATCGAACTGAAACACCCTGGTGTGGTGCAACTGTTTGCATTTTCGTCGTACCATGTTAACGGGAAGCAAATTGCACTCAAAAAAGTTGGCTTGTTTTCTGTCTAAACACGCGTGACCTTCATATGCAATCTCCACTCGTTTTCCTTGGGCCAAAAATAGGATGGGCAACTTGTTGTGCTATTGTCAGGGTAAGTATATTTTCTGAGTCATGACCTGTAAATAATGTTCAGACTAAAATTCATGGTCCTCTCAGAAAAGACAAGGAAACTGATACGTTTGCCACATCGAATTAAAAAATGTTGTCATCCTTTACAACAACAACAACAACTTTATTAATTTTATACCAACAAAAATTACAGAAACTGATATAATATAGATACTATAAGTCACTGCGGCAATTGAGCTTCAGAGCAATTATAAATAGCCTCATCAACAGTAGGGAGGGGGGTCAGTGCAAATGACACTGAATAATAATTATTGAAGTCGAGTAAAGCTTTTACAGCCAGAGTGAAATTAAATTTTCACAGCACAACGTACGAGCAAAGGAGTATCCTCCAAGCTCGAATGCGTTCCTGTATCATCTCCTGATTACTTTCATTTTAAAGTATGTTAAATACGATAGAGTGTCGCGGTTATGATCTCAATTGATCTGAAAAATTAGTGGACAAAAATCGCTCAAATGTTATGCTGAGCCTTCACGATTGATCCCTCCTGGGTGACGTGTAATGTATTGGGCAATCTCTGACTGGCTTGACTCAGTTGAATATTCCTTTGACTTGACATCATTCTAGTGAAAAAAATTTTAACGCCAATGAAGATTCTTACCAATTCAATGTTTTCGTGTTTGTTTCTTCCCTTTCTTCCGTACAAAATAGATTTTTATTTTTATTTTTATTTTATTTTCAGTAATTGCTGACTTTAATTATATAATCTTCCCCCAAACTACATGTGTGATGGTTATTCTTGGCGTTAAGCTGATTTTCTTAAGATCTACAATGAAACACGTGGCTCGTCTTTCGGGAAGCCTGCAAGAGTTTCTCGTTTTAAGATGGCAAGAACTGAAAGAGGGAGGAAAAACTCAATGGACATGCTCTTTTCCCCTTTTTGTTACGGGTAATGGAAAACTAAGCAGTTTTTGGATATACTCAAAAGGTGTTCAAACATGGCTATTAAAGTTTCTGTTTTTCATTATCGCTGTTTGCTTACCTCGTCAGTTGAGGAGTAAATAGAAAAATTCAAAAGAAAGCGTAGAATGATCCGCTGCTAAACAGATGGTACGAGCTACAAACCGTTAGAGCTAAGACTCAGACCAAACTCCCCCCACCTCCCCCTCCCCCTCCACCCGTCTGTTCCATCCACTATTCTATTCTACTGCTCTCCTTTGTTTACTCTCCACGTTAAATGTATCTGATTTTTCGATCGACTTTCTTTGAAGCCTATACTTTGTTCATTCTTACACTATTTCCTTTCGTTGCCAGTTTTTAGGGATGATTTTGACGCCAGAGATCGTGGAGAAGTAAAGAAGGCGCTTAGATAATTAATTTTTCTGCCCCGGAGATTTCTGTTCACAACTTACTTGATACGAAGCAGTGATTATATTTTTCAGACTAGTGTGAAGGATATTTGTTTCGCATTGTTACGCTCTAAATTTTTGTTTTGTCTTCTGCTCTCACTCCCCACTTCCAAAATACCCACCCACCCCCGCCCCCAGCAAATTTCTGAGAGCAGTCAGGGACTGGATCGAGTCCTCTGCCCTCTCATCAACATTGATATATTTCACCTTTGTTTCTCGGTCTTTCAGTGGCCAGCAGCGATGCGTAAATATTTATATTTATATTTGCAAAAGGCCATTCAATTCGGTTAAAACGCAACGGGCTTAGGATGTGTTTGGTTTACTGATCAGCGAAAAACTATGCTAGGAAAACCGTGCATAAGGGCGGTGATATGGCTCACATTCGTTGTACTTTTGGCATCGCCAGTTCCTTTGTACGATCAAGAGAGAGATTATTTGGAAAAGGAAGTTGTTGCAGCTTTGAACAGAGTTCTTAACTTCTACCACCGAGACTATAAGAGTGTAAATTTGGATGGCATTTTCGGACTGCGAGTTGCTCAAGGTAAGGTATTTTGCTTTTCTCTGATGGGTTTAATAATCTACCATTTTCTTTAGCTACTTAGGGCTTAAGCTTAAAGTTTTTCTGTATCGAAACGTGGCGAAATATTATAATAATTTCCCTACATAAGCTTAATTTATTCTATAACAGCCGCATTTACGTAACAGAATAACAATCGCAATAATTGGTTTCTGTGTTTAAATTTAACGAGGCGCGTTCAGTTTCTGGCATATTACAGCGTTAAGAAGGCTTTTATTTCTTATTTCTATGTCCTGAGAACTTTTCTTCGGTTGAAACCATGCGTTATTTCGGTTACTTGTTTGCGCTTATTCAAACACTCTTTGAAAACGTGTAAATTAGTATTTCTTCATGTTTTGAATACTTCCGTACTTCATGTAATCCTATACAGATACAATGCGCAAATAAGCTTACATTACATGTATTCACTCATATTGCAAACTAAAGCTAAAGCTTATTATTATGAAGACGACCTAGTCTAATTGACACATAAAATTGTCCAATTTATTCAGCCGGCCGGTTGGCTCAGTAATGGTAGATACCCGACTGCTGAGCAGGAGGTCACGGGTTCAAACCACAGACGGGACCACAAACCAGCACATCACGATCATGATCATCATTTCCATACGTAAAGGGGACATAAAGGAATCTATGCACCAGGGGCAGATCCAGCATTTTTTAAGGGCAGGGAAGGAGGGAACACCAAACTATACAATAACTAGAGGCCATATTGGCCTTCACTCGGCCTTCCAAGAGTCAGTCGGAAATAGCAATTTGCCACTTCATTGATTCACTTACACAGTTCATGTTGATCATGTACAGATAGTGTGTGTGTGTGGGGGGGGGTTGACTAGCCACCCAATCCCCCTCCCCCCTCCCCTGGATCCACCCCTGCACACTGATCAAAAAAAGAGTAAGGGGTGTAGTTCTTTGTGCTCTAGTCCTTGTTCACACACATCTCAGGGGTTGGCAGAAGCTGGGCAAATTTGGGCTGCCCACCTGTCCCTAACAGCCTCTGTTGGTCATAGGTTAAACTCCAATGGAGGCCCTATGCACCACTTGGTGAGATAAGGACAAATTTTGCTTAATTTGAAACATGTATATCAGTTTAGCTCTATACAAAGAAACAGATTATTATGATTATTATTATTATTATTAGTAGTAGTAGTAGTAGTAGTAGTAATGGTAATAGGTCTGAGTGGAGTACAATTCAGGGAGTAATTGGGCGAGTGATTTCAAATAGGCCAAGCACGCAGCACGAGGCTGATTTGAAATTACAAGCATGATTACCCCTGAATTGTATGGCACGAAGTCCGATTGCCAATTAATTGTTTCAATAACAAAATGCGAGAAACTTTAGAGGTCAACTTTCTAAATTGTAAAACATATTGTACAAAATAACCAACGAAAATGGTTGCTATTTTACAAAGTGCGAAAATGACAACTGACACGACATGGCAGCTACTGCTCAACATACCCAAATTTAAGGTAACTTAGACTGCGAGTAGTCTCTAATTTCGGCGATAGATTTTGGGGTGGGCGAAAGACACACGTGCGCAAAGTTGTGAGGAGACGCAACACGAAGGGAGCGCCAAAAATTAGAGACTACAGACAAAGCCAGGGAGTTTGAATTAAGCGCATACATTCCAAATGCAAAACTCTGATTGGCTCTTTACTCATAACAACATTGATTCGGTGCAGATTACACCACTTTGACAAAGGTTTTTCAGTTCCATTCAACACCACTAACTCTTTGATCTCTGAGCAATCAGGGCCATAATTTATGGATCTCCTCGTTTTTCTCACTTTGGGCTTCTTTTCCGGTGATGACTGCAGTCTAATTGATTTTGAGGTGGCAGAATTTGTAGAAGGGGAACACGCCATGTGTTAAAATCTCACGCACGCGATAGACTACAAACAACTTTGTGACTCAGTTTGTGCAGTAAGATTTCTTTGAAAGAAACGAAACAGTGTAGTTCCAGTACGGATTTTTCTGGCTCGTTTCTTACACACTTGGGACGAGAGTTAAGAAGATTGTTCACACTCAAACCACAGTTTGCTTGAAATCCCCGTAATTAACAAGAAAATTGCAACTGCCGCAAACAGGGCAGATATCGTTACAGGTAGACTTCTACAGTGTAGGAGGCCTTCCTACCGCTTTCTTTGTTGTTTCTGCCATATCTACACACCTTCCCGAGAAACAACGTTAACAAGAGGGCTTTTCATTCATTTTTTGCTGCAACACATTACAAAAACAACTTTAAGCAAATTTGCGATTTCTCTAAATGTAGATCAAGAACTGTCACAGCGTTCGGATTCAAGTTGTGATATCTTTCAGATCGATAAGCTGATAACCACTGCACATTCAAGGCTTCCAACCTTTTCTTAAACTCGGCAAACTTTTTCATGGGGACAGGCTGTACTGTATTAAAATATCTAGCTTCACAACTCAAACACGATAAATTTACATAACTCCAAAACAACCATCGCGTGATGTTAGCCTTTCAACCTTTGGACTATGTGGTTTGCTTTAACCAATTAACACACCATCAAGTTCCTGCTATTGTTCATTGGCCAATCAAAACACTGGAACGTTATTGTATTGTGCATTTTGCTGCAAAGGAAATAAGAAAGGCTGCGAGAACAAAATGTTCGTTATTACATTTAATATGTAAATACAGTTTATTACATGATTGCTTAAAATTGAAATTAACATGGCATATTATTTATGAAGAATACAGTACATTTTCAGAACAGTAATAAATGTCTTGATCAAAATAATGCATAGTATTATATAAGCCATGCCCTGCAAGTAACGCACACTAACCAGTTGTCAAAGACAGCACAATAACCATTCGATTATTACAGTATCAATTTCGTATTAACTTTGAACGTCTTTGAAATTGTTTCACATTATGTTGGCACTACAAGACACATTAAACCGTTTTTCAGTTGGAAAAAGACTGTGCAGACATTTGGTGACTGCATTTAGGTTAAATGTTTCCCAGTAGGAGATGAACCATTAGAAATCAAGTCAGAAAACATATTAGAATAGTCCAAGGCTAAACTATCCAAAAAAAAATAATAATCCCAAAAGCAGACTGGAAAAACTTTATTTATTTATTTATTTATTTATTAAACCTTTATTTATTTGGGGTTAAAAAACTTTGGGAAAAATCTCTGTTAAACATCGATTAAATTGAAATCATTTCACACTAACCCGGAATTACATTGTAGCTTATATAATCGTGCTTTGAACAACCTGGTCTTGATAGATACCGGTATCTGCTTTTTTTTAAATATCACCTCATGTCAATCTGTTAGTTTGGCAATCATAAGTAACTTCTAAACCATAACATTAGCGATTAAAGAACATGAACTAAAACAAGAAACTACCGAAATGTCTGGAACACACAAAGCTGATGTCTTACCAGACATTTTCTCTCAGGTAAAAGTTAAACTGCTAACTACAGATCACGTAATGTAAGGGTAAAAAAATTCGTTAATTTTAATATCAGCGCACTGGTCTCTCTATGAATTGGAGCCAATCAAGGCATACATTCAGTAAAAGACCTACTCGTGAATCTGACATCTCAATATCCATACCTCCCCCAAAGAAGGTTAAGATCATAGTGGTGTTAACAACGCGAATATTGTAACACAAAGCGACAAACCAAAGCATTTGGTGGAACGCAATTCTATTCAGCTATTCCCCATGGCGGACGAGCACATGTCCCTTTTTTGTCCTGGGCACAACACTCCAGGCACGCAATACGTGTATACAATATCCCCCTTTCCTATGAAGGCATGGACGGGTAACAGAAAACAAATGTAACATGACTAAACTCAACTGGGATCACAACAGAATTTGAGTAAGCACAGATTCTAAGAAAACGTCCTAACTCAAAAGAAAGTCATTAAAATAACTGGGAACACGGCGTTCTCGGGAAGAGTTCAGAGTTCCCTATAAATGTAATGTTTCCATGACTGTGGACACTCCCTCCTTGAGTAGGTCTTCCGACAGGTTCTGTGTTCCTTGCTGTGGGTATCACTTTCTTGACCATGGATACATTCCTAAACAAGTGTGCCCCTCCTCTCGCAAGTTCGACGCTGACTCCTTTTTTTTCTAACGACGGTAAAGGGTTTTGGGTCATATCTTGTGGTGAACTTGTTTTGATGCTTCTGAAGCAGCAGTACTTGATCTCCCTGGCGAATGTCTGAAGGGGTTGCCTTGTGTCGCCTATCCATGTATGACTTTACCTTTGACTTTCTCAAATTGTCATTGGAGCATGCGATTTGGAGGAGCTTAGAGGGGCGAGAGAGATCCAAACAGGGAATCTTGGTCCTGATATGACGATTCATCATCAGGGATGCGGGCGATACCCCAGTGGAGGAATGGGGAGTATTTCGATAGTTCAGTAAGAACACAAACAGTTCAGAACGCCAGTTCTTCCCTTCCACTGTAGCAATTCGAATGGTCTTCTCCAGGGTTTTGTTGAAACGTTCGACTTGGGCATTAGCAGCTGGCCAAAGGGGCGTGATTTTGCGATGCTTGATGCCTAATTGCTTAAACCATGCTGTAAACTCATCTGACCCGAAAGGGGCATTGTCGGATGTAATGACTTCAGGGATACCATGTGTTGCGAACATTTGGTTAAGGTGCGTAATGGCTGTGACTGCCGAACTTGAGCATGTAACGTGGACCTCTGGATACTTTGATGTTTCATCAACAGCGACAAAGAGATACTCTCCTGATGGGAATGGGCCACAGTAGTCAACATGGATTGTGTGCCACACTTGTTTTGGTGGATCTGTCATTCTGAGGGGCTCTGGGGGAGGTGCTGGGCCCACAATTTGACAACCAAGGCATTCGCAGACATATCTTTCAGCTTGAATGTCTATGCCAGGCCACCAGACTCTTTGTCTGAGATGCTGTTTTACTTTAGTGATGCCTTGGTGCCCCTCATGTGCTAACTGCAGAATGCGATGACGCAGTGCGTTTGGGATAACGATACGATTGTTCCGCAAAATAATGCCACGTTTCTGGCAAAGTTCATCCTTTAGATCTGCAAAGGGCTTTGGTGCAGCTGACCAGTTTCCAGTTTCCAGGGACTCCTTGATGGTTTTCAAGGTAGGGTCACATTCGGAAGCGAGAAGAAGCTCTTGAAGAGTGATGGCTGAAGGAAGGGAGTCAACTATAATGGAGTTAACGTATTCCTCAACAGGATCTCTGGATGTGTTGGTTGTGATAGGTTTACGTGACAAGAAGTCAACAGCATTTTGGATGCCAGGTTGGTAGATAATGCGTGGGCATCAGGGTGCTTCTGAGTGTAGGCACCACTGATTCCAATCTTGCAGGCATCATGACGTACTTGGGTGGGGAGGGAGGGGTCAAAATGGGCGAGAACAGTGTCGTTAGATATGAGGTCACGCAGGTTGTTAAAGGCTTCAGATTGCTCGGGGCCCCACGACCATGGATAGTTCTTGTGTGTGATTCTTCGTATAGGCTCTGTCATAGCAGCTAGGTTTGGAACGAAACAGGCCACGGTATTTACTAATCCCAGAAAGCTTCTTGCTTCTGTGGCTGTGCTGGGCGGTTGCATTTGCTTGATTGTGTGTATACGATCCTTGTCGGGGGATACGCCTTGAGCTGAGATGTGGAATCCATAGTAGTCCAGTTCAGTGACGCCAAATAGACACTTGGCTGGGTTGACTGTAAGGTTTCTCTCTAGGAGACGTAGCAACACATTTTCTAGGGCTCTGTCATGCTCCTCCTTAGTGATACCATGGACGAGAATGTCGTCAGCAATGTTTCTCACATTATGGCATCCCTCAAGAACCTGCCCAATTACGTGTTGGCATATCTCAGAGCCTACTGATGCTCCATATGGCAGACACTTGTAACGGCGGAGGCCAACATGTGTTTTGAATGTTGTCAGGTGACGAGATGATTCAGCAAGTTCAATTTGTTGATAACATTCCTTGAGATCAATTTTAGAAAAGAACTTGGAGCCGTTTAGGTCTTGTAGAATTTCTTCAGATGTTGGGTATGGGTGGTGTGTACGGCGGAGAGCCTCGTTGGGCTTGCACATGTTAACGCACAGTCTTACATCACCATTCGGCTTATCGACAATGACGACTGGTGACACCCATGGTGTTGGACCTGTGACCTGTTCAATGATATCTTGATCTTCAAGTTGTTTCAGTTTGGCTTCCACTCTGGCACGGTAGTGTAGGGGTGTAGGACGGGAATTTTGTACCACTGGTTGTACAGTAGGATCAACATTGAGCTCGAGTTGGTAATCTTTTAGTTTCCCGATCTTGCCACTAAACACTGCTGGGAACTTCTGTAAAAGGGACTGGTATTCGCCATGTACAGGTGGGTGTTCAGTAGTAGTGGTAGAAGCAGCAACATGCAACATTCCTAGGCGAGTTGAGGTTTCACGACTAAGGAGACAACCAGCATTCCGTGCTTTGAGCACCAGGAACCTTGTCAGGTCCATCTGCCGGGACAGAGTATTGATCAGTCTAAAAAACGATCCGGCGAGGGGAATCGGCGCAGGGTTATCTTCTCCATAAGGGCGAAGTTTCACATTTGTTGGTTTTAAGGGTACTGTTTTTGCAGCACTGATCGCCAATGGTGTTCGCTGTGGCACCAGAATCAATACAGACTTGGACTGGGGTACCTTCGATGGTAACTGTGATGTCTGTCTTTGCTTGGTTAGGGTTGAGTTGAAATACCTCATGACTTTCATCCTCATCTGAAGAGTAACAGACGTAACGGGCCTTAGGTAGCTCTGCGTGTTTGCCATTTGGGCGGCCTGGATGTGTGGTTCTTTTCATGCACACGCGTCCAAAATGGTGTAGGATTCCGCACTGGGAACATGTCTTACGAAAAGCAGGGCATCTGGGGGTTCGTGGCTGGTGGTCGGGTTGGTTACCACAATGTGTGCATTGTTGCCGTTTGCCTGAAGTAAAATTGGCTTGTTCTTCTTTGCTGATGGTTGGTATTGTCAGTTGGTGAGTGATTTCCGAGTGTTCCTGGGACGAGGCGTTCTCGATGTTCGCGGCCTGAAAATTGGCCGACTCCATGGAGCGAGCAATATCTAGCAAGGAACTGAGAGAAACAGTGGATTTTTCGCGAAGGAGGCGTCGGCGAAGTGTGTTGGAGTGACAGTGTTCAATTAGCTGGTCCTTAATAGCCTTGTCGAGCGAGTATTTATCGAAGTCATAGTGCTCTCCCAGTCGACGTAGACGTGTTACATATTGAGAAATCGATTCGTTGGGTGCTTGGTGAGCTTGGCGAAAGGTGTGTCTTTCGAATTGTAAACTCTTCTGAGGAGAGAAGTGAGTGTTCAGTGCGGTAAGCGCCTCCGTGTAGCTAGTTCCAGTGTCTGATAATGTAGGGAAGATGTCTTGGACAGCCGGCCCAGCAAGGTGAAGTAGTAACGCTCGTTTGCGATTGTCAACAGAGATTCCTCGAGCATCGATGTAATATTGTAATCGTGTTTTCCATCTGTCCCAGCGGGGGCCCATGCTGCCGGTCTGTTCGAAGGGATCGAACGGTGGTATTGATGTAATCTCGGCCATCCTCGTCGCCAAAATATTGTAACACAAAGCGACAAACCAAAGCATTTGGTGGAACTCAATTCTATTCAGCTATTCCCCATGGCGGACGAGCACATGTCCCCTTTTTTGTCCTTCGCACAACACTCCAGGCACGCAATACGTGTAATCAATAGCGATTACTGTTTTAATTTTTTTGGATGACCAAAAGTTACTTACCATTCAATATTCTTTTCTGTACAAATCGTCTTTATTTTGAACACAGTATAAAGCAAAAGGGCAGAGCAAAAAGACAGAATAATGTAAAGAGAACGTATGAGTATTTTCCTTGCTGTAAATTAAATTCATTCCCACAATAAATGAATGTATTCTGGTGGATTTTTTTGCCACCTTCCTCGGCACATTATCAGCATGTTTTATCAATAACAGAACTATATAAGTTGAATTTGTGGTCTCAGCACAAGCAAGAAATTGATGTGATGAAGCAGGCCAAAGCCCGATAAAAATGGATCTGTATTCCTCACTCTTAAACCATGTCATGAACTGCCCTTCCTATTCATTATTCGTCCACTTCAGGACTGCGCGAGCAGTCGTTTCTGCTATCAGTCGTTTTTCTTTAAGTCATTTCAGTCGTCTTTCTTTAAGGGTTGGCATAGTGGTGAGAGCGCTTGCCTTCCACCAATGTGTCCCAGGTTCGATTGCCGGACTCAGTGTCATAAGTGGGCTGAGTTTGTTGGCTCTCTACTCTGCTCCGAGAGGTTTTTCTCCGGGTACTCCGGTTTTTCCCTCTTGCCAAAAACCAACATCTGATTTGATTTGATTTATTTAGAGTTGATTTGATTTAAAAATTGTAAAGCGCCATTGATCTGGCGCTATATAAGTAAAAATTATTATTATTATTATTATTATTATTATTATTATTATTATTATTAAGTATTCTACGACTGCGGGACAACAGGAGAAGCAGATTCAACTGAGGCTCTGATTGGTTCTGTTTAAAAACTAAAAATCAGATCAGTGATGATACAAACTGCAATGGAGAAAAATTATGTCCCTAGTTCCCAGTGCTCTTTGGTTCACTTCATGGAGTAATCGCACCTCACACTGAACCATTTTCCCACATCGCATGATAACATTAATTAATGACATCATTGCTTAAAATGAAAGCCATTGGACTTACCTGCTAACTTAACACACGACTGATATTCGACCGACAGTTGACCGATATTCCACCGACAGTTGACCAATATATCACCGACATATCATCGATAGTCAGTCGAGGTGCATCTTCAAAATATCGACCGATATTCCGCCGATAGTCTATCCCTTGCTCGACCGACTATCGACCGAGTCTCAACCGACTATCGACCGAGTGTCGACCGCTATATCGACTGAATGTCAACCACTATGTCGACTGATATATCGGTCAACACTACCTACAACGACTGATATTCGACCAACAGTTGACTGATATTCCACCGACAGTTGACCGATATTTCACCGACATATGACCGATAGTCGGTCGAGGTGTGTCTTCAAAATATCGACCAATACTCAGCCGATAGTCTATCCCTCACTCGACCGACTACCGACCAACTATCGACCAAGTCTCGACCGACTATCGACCAAGTGTCGACCACTATATCAACCGACTGTCAACCGCCATGTCAACTGATATATCGGTCAACACTACCTACAGTAAACATGATCCACCTTTACAATCACCTGATTTAACATTTTAAAGGCCCTGGCAAATGAAGACACATTGTTGCGGAAACATTGTTTCTCATGATGTTTCTTGGGTGAGTAAACAAGCGGTACACAAGTCAAATGAATGTAAATGTTGTGTTTCCATACTGCACAAACTGGGAAACATTTGTTGAGGACACAAATTTTCTGTCCGCAACAAATGTTGCATGCGCCGGCAAACAGGGAAACATTTGTGTCCGCAACAATGTGTCCACCACAATGTGTCATCATTTGCCAGGGCCTTAATTAACTGCTAATCCATCTCCAGGTTACAGTTGTACTGTACTAGTGGACTCAATTCTAAAGATCACCTTGAACCATTGAATTGAGTTGAGTTTTTAGCAAACAATTATTATGGACTTGCATCAAAACAACTTTGTGGCAACAATACCAGTTATTGTAGATCCCACTGTAATTCTCAAAGCTGGGGATAGAAATTTGTGAAGATATTGACTAGATTAAGGATTTCAATACCACTAAGTAAACATACTGTCTAGATAGTAAACTTTTGTTGTCGATCAGTTCAGAATCAGTATGCATGTAGGCATGTACATGCTTGTTTATTTTCATTTGGCTAAGCACAGATTTTTACAGTGAGATAATCAGGTATGTGATTCATCTTACAATTTTCAAAATTTTTTCACAGGAGCTTTCCTTTCTGTCCTCAGTGATGTACAAGATGGTCAACTGAAAGTAGAAGATCATCTTCTAAGCCAAGTGAAACAACTTTACAACAAAGCCTCTCTTATTGGTCAGAGAGCATTGCCATTTCTTAAGCGGTCGACTCCTGATTACTTCAAGAAATTCAAAAAACAAGTGTCTGATCCTTGGGCAAACTTTAAACCATTCACAAACAAAAAGCTTCAAAAACGGAATTTTGACCCTCAGAAGAGACGGAACTTCATCAACTTTGACGAGGAAACTAGCGACCAGTGTATGAGTGGGTTGACAGGCACTGGATCGGAATCTCACATCACTGAGCCTTGCCAAGTGTCTGATAAGTGTTGGAGAGTGATCAGTGCCGAAGGAGCAGATGGATATGCTTTGACACATCAAGCTCTGTTTTTTATGCTTGGAGAGATCCAAGGTAAATCATGTTATTAATTACTAGATAATAATTAAAACTACAGTAAGTTGGATGGGCGAATATCAAGAAAAAATTTCACCGTAGTATTAATTAAGGTAAGATGAGGAGCACATAGTTGGATTTAACTTAAATTTTCTATCTTGTACCTGCTAGCCATTTTGGAGATAAAATTGTTAAGGATGTTTTGAAAAATTGTTTTTACTGGATGAATTGACAGTGCCATTATACTTATAATGTCTAAGTAGGTGAGGATATGCATGCCTCGTATGCCTCGGATTCTAGCTACTGGGGTATATAGTTTTTGTTCTTCCATATCATATAGCCACAGATATGACTCAAACTATCTGAGGAAAATCTCCAGCTTCCGCAGTCCTTCATAACACCCTTTGGCTGTGTTAAATTCAATTTTTGTCTCGTTTCCACTCATCCTTCTGAAGGACTCATTCAGAAGAAGAATGCACCATTTTGAAAAGAATTTGAAGAACTGGCCAGCAAATTACCAATACTCCAAATTGGTGCATCGCTGTTCACAACATACAGCTGTAGCTAGCCTGGCCAGCTAGTTTTGGACAAATAGAAAGCACTGAAGTTAGATTACATGACTGTGCGTCACTTAATTTAATTTGTAAAACTCGTCATTTTGTTTCTAAAGAAAGTTATGAATAATTCCTTGTGGATCTCAATTGTATAGTGTAGTCTTTTCACACAGCTAGGTTTGAAATAAACAGTACACATAACTGTTGTTCAGTTTTCCCATGCAACCAAAATCCAGTCAATCATACAACCAATCCTTGTCCCCCCACACATAGCCTACGTGTAGCTTTACCCACCTCCCGCGGAAAAACGTTTTTCCTTGGGGGGGGGGGGGGTGTGTGGCTACATGTAGCCTACCCCACACACTGATGTGTCTCTCCTTTTCAGTCATTATTAAAACATGTTCATGTGTATTAGCTTGCCCACTGCTCTAAATAATATCTTACTGTTTGTTTGTAGAGGTTGATCCCCCTCCACTCACGTTTTCTTTGTCAGGTCACCAGACTAGCAGTGTCCTTTGCTATGAAAATCCTGGGGGTATACATGCAGTTTTTAGAGTAATTTTTGTGTGTTCATTTGCAGGCTGTACTCCAGTATTGTTAAAACGCTTGGACCAGTCTCATATCGAGGGAGGACTTGAACAAATTTACAATCGCATCTGCTCTGACATGTATCCACAGATGACAGCACTAGAACGCAAGGGGGTGTCACAACAGTTAGATTCTTATGACAGAGATCTGTACATGGAGCAGGCCATGGTATGCGGATCCATTGGCTACCATGACTTTTTGTCTTCTGAACGATTAAGAAACATTCTGACATGGCAGAGGAAAGATGGTTGTTTTGGCGAGGAAAAACATGTTTCTGAAGAGGATGATGGGCAGGATGCTGACACAGATGACCAGCAAAATGAGGTGATAGGTGACAGCAAAACAGTGGGTTTTGGAAAGAAAGTCAATGCCCCATTTGATGACATCAAACAGAGCCTTGAAGATGAATACTCAAAAATATTGAGGTAGGAGGTAGTCTTCATTCATTCATATCCTTTCTCCTTCAAACCCCACACCCCTCTTTGAATCTCTTTCCTTAGATGTGGTGTTTAGTTTAATGTAACAAGGGCATTTCTCAACATCACAAGACCTTGAAGTTGCAAAATGTATTAATGTGCCAGTGTTAAAATCTCTCATTCTTTTTGTTAATTAGGAAACCACTGTCTGTGAGTATGAGGACAATGCGATCACTGCTTGTAGAGAAGGAACTTGATGGTATGTAAATTTAAACTCGATCATTCTATCAGTTACAGTGTAATCAGAGAGTTAATACAACAACAATGCTTGATATCCCTGTTTCATGTATTCTTGGCATTTTGATCAAATCCAAAGACATGCTTTTACTTCAACTTGACAGAAAGATGTTTGTGACAGAGGGTGAATTGGAGGGGATGTAGGGGGGGGGGGGGGGAGGGAGGCATGTCACTAGGGTCCTTAGATAAAGACAGGCTATTCAATGATGTCGCATTTATTTATTTAAATGTGGCTAAATGTAATTTAGGTTAAGTTAAAGTCAAACCAATGCTGCTGGCCAGCAGGTTTCTTCAGGAGGAATCTGTGGGGTGGTCTCAGACTGTGTGGGAGGCTAACACATTTTATAACTCGGTATGCCTACAGGTGTCCTGGAGTAATAAGATTTTGTCTAGCCCAACACTGTAAATGTAAATACAGTACAGTCATATACTTTTGCAGATGGATGTTTGTCACATTTGACTGGCGTTGCCACTGGTGTACTGGGTGTATACTTGCGCTGGCTGTTGTATCCCATAACTGAACAGTCATTCCACAAGCAGGAAAAACTGGAGATGAAGAAATCACAAGATCTTGGCCAAAACACAAACGTTGAGGTTTACATGACTGGGAACTTAGCTGATGTTATTGCACAAAAAGAGAAGCAGCTGCAACGACGGCAAAACATGAAAAAAGATCACATAGAAACTGCACACCTCAGGCAAATGCGTCGAGCAGCAATGCTGAAGAATAATGCACAAGAATTACTCAGGGGGGAGAGGTCAGGTTCCTTTCCATGGTGGATGGTGGTCCCTGGTATATTTAGCATACTTCTTGTTTTGTCATTGATGTGGATCAAGGGTTTTAAAGGAACATTAAATGTAGTTAAAACAGCAACACGCACTAAGAAAAGCACACATGTTATTTAGATGCATTGGTTAGTTTATCTGAATAATGTTTACTTAGCTCTGATAAAGCTTTTTGAGTAGGTGGGACAGGCTTTGTTTACTTTGGATTTACATTTCGTAGTTATTTGGAGCAAAGCACTGCTAATTAATTTTTAGTATCAGGGGGTCATACTCTTAAAAATAATAATATTGCTTTGTTGTGGTGCAGTGCAAATTAAATATTAATTAATATATGCAAATGCACTGACAATAGTAAATTTTCATATTCTTTCCATGAAGGGTTAGAAAAATCTTAATCATTTTCTTTTCGGTAGGACTGTAGTTGTGGAGTTATGCAACTTATGAGATGAAAGTCGAATAGGTTTATCAAACAATTCATATTGAAGGGTTACAAATGACTTGTAACCTTTTAATTTATTACTGTAGGCCTGCTATATTCTTACAAGAACTCCTGTTCTTGGGAAGTCATATTTTTTCAGAGTTTTCTATTTTTAGAACTATATCAAATTTACTATCAATTTAAATTATTAAATATGAATTCCATCATTTTCACAGTAATAATTATTAAATTGATTAGTGAGTGAAACTGTCATCTTGGATAAATGACTAGTTGCTCTCAAAAGGCTTTTTGGCCATGGTTGAAGATTAATAATTATTGTTAGCAATGCACAGAATTATTTATTGAGCAGCATTTTGATAACAGTATAGATGTAAAATATCGGAAAGCCCAGTAAAACTTATGGCTTGCTGGCATATTACACCTAGGAGAGTAGGGAAGGCCTTTGTCAGTGACAACAGGAGGCTTGGGATTATTTTTATTGAACTTTGATATATTTAATTTTTATTGGCTGTGAAACTCAAGTGTTAAAACTCCAGAATAAATCCTTTAAAGGTTTTTTTTTTCTTTTTAGAGGGTAATGTAGTAATAATGAGTCCCTGCCAGGGTAAATTCCGACAAGCGACATGACCCAAAAGTAGCGACAGCACATAAAATGAAATCCCAACGAGAGACATCATTCCCGGCAAAATTCCGACAGTGGCATCAAGGCCGAGAATTAGCGATTTAAGCACCGACACGGGAGATTTTAAAATTCAGACAAGCGACACGGGACCCCCCTCGACCCCGCTCGATTCAGTCTTCTCTCGTTCTTCGTTCGATGTTGCGTTTTTCGCTCTTCGCTGGCCCCAAATATTTTAGAGCCAACAACAGACTAACTGAAAAGCTACTTAGTGTGCATGTAGGTTACTTTCTGTCTCGCTGGCTTGGTTTTAATCAGTTTCGTTTGTTTTTCTTGGTCGTCGTGTTTCATCTAGACTGCGAGTAGTCTCTAATTTCGGCGATGGATTGTGGGGCGCGCGAAAGACACCAGCGCGCGCGAAGTTAAGAGGAGACGCGACGCGAGGGAAGCGCAGTCCTCGCAACTTTGCTCGCAAGAGTCTTTCGCGCGCCCCACAATCCATCGCCGAAATTAGAGACTACTCGCAGTCTATGTTTCATCCACAAAAGGTCCTTCCGGCGTTTCTGGGCAAACGCTAACGATTAACGAACAATGACAACAATTAAGACTACCGCCATATTGGATCATTTTAAAATATTGTGGACTTTCTCCGGAAATGTTTTAACGCTTCTGGAATCCAACACCTTGCCAAAAAAAAATA
>JAEMWC010000560.1:435000-497500 GCA_016490735.1 Pachyseris speciosa | reverse complement strand
GGTTTTAACGCGTGACTCTGGCACTTTGGACTGGTGCCTTACGAATAGGCCTAAATTGTTCTCGCCACCCAAACAATTACCTAAGATTGGCACTAGTAACCGCCACCAGCCTGTCAGAGTTAGTCTACAAGTTTAGGTTCAATACCTAGATCAATACAAGCATAGCCTGTACAAAATTGTTTCTTGCCTCACTGAGTAAATGCTTTTGCTCATTTTTGTTTAAAAAAAGAAGCACTTTTAAAGAGATCTTACAAAAGCTTGTTCTGTTGCCATGGCAACCAAGCACTCAAACACCATTGTTTTTGTCATCACTCATGGCAACGAGTTGCATGTTGGGGGTTTCTTCTGAAAGAGTTTGATTTTGGAGAAAAAGTGGTGTTTGGGTATAAGGCCCCTTAATTAATGTCATACGTGATAATCTAAGCTTGCGACTAGGAATTGAAAAGTCTACTCGTACTCGATCTCGTACTCGTAGTCAGATCTGAAGGTCGCTAATATTCGAACCGTGTAGGTGAATAAGTGAAGTAGCAAATTGCAATTTTCGATTGCCTCTTAGAAGGATGAGTGAAGGCCATTATGGCCTCTAGTTGCTTATTGTACCATGAAAACTGAAACATAGGTCGCGTTTGATTGGCCCCGTGTGCTATAAGTGCCACTGACTATCGGGCCATTCCCACTAAAAATTGTTCGAATATGAAACAAGCCACGAACACAACATCATCCCCGTTTTGCTGATAAAGCACCTGCCGGTAGAAGTGCTGACCAAGCAAGCGATCATCTTGTTTGATTTTAAAGTAGAGATAAATTTCGGTTTCCGCTAAAAGCCGGCGAGACAAGATTTTAATAGTGAAAGCGAAACCGCTTTATGCTAATAACTGATCTATACGCCGACTCGACAGATTCGTTCTGGTGGTCACTCGATTCCAACATTTTAAAGTACATGACAGGAAGACAACGATCTGCACTGGATCTAGTTAGCTAACAGGAACGATTAACCTTTTGTTTCATTTAAAGCCGGTCGCAAACTTGGTAACTTTTAATGCATTCAGGTACAAAATCCCCGAGCCAAACGTTTACGGAATTTCCTTCCAACAAAAATCCCATGGAACTGACTCCCGAAATTATATACTGCTACCCATAATACCTTTCGGTCTTGTCGCCTGTAGACTCGCGCAAGGGAGTAAGGTAAGGCTTTATGTGGTCATAACAAAACGAAAACGAAAAAAATGGAAGAGGGGAAAGAAAATTAAACGAACAGGGCCTGCATGAAACAAACCCCAATTATCTTGTAAGAAATAACTGCGAGGCGGAAAACAGTAGTCCTGTCCCGGAACTCCCGCTGGAGGTGGCCATATGTCGAGTTGAAAATAAAGTTTTTGGGCACAGATCATCGAGGTAATCCAGTATTGTTCTATATATTGTAAATTATTTTGATGAAAAAGTGGACTTCACTGACGAGGAAATGGATGGAACTAACTATAGACCTTACAGATAACGAGAAGTATGGCGACAATTTGGTAGGATCGAGGAGTTTCGAGAATAAATCATTCAAAGTGAATCAGTAAAGTCCGTTAATTCCAGGAAAAGTCCTCCAGTAGTTCCAAAATAAAATGCGAATAACTAGTCTATATTACATACAACTAATTTTGCTGGGAATCCCTTAAAAAGCATGCGAATCCCCTGACCAGCCAGTCATAGGTAGAGCACCTCACTATTATAGGCTCTTTATGCGACCAAAACTCCCCAAGCAGTCGTTTTGTTGGCAAAGTACAGTTGCGATCGTTAATCCAAACAGCAGCTAAAACTTGTGTATTACGTTCTGATCCCAAAACTTGTAGGCGAGTTTTGCGTGAGGTAAGAGGGCATAAACTATACGGGTAATTTATTTGAAGGTGCGGCTACGTATAAATAGGTAATTTGATGTGAGTGACCTTGGCTGACCTGTGCTGCGCTGGGCCGGGCAGTATCGTTTTTCGGGGATCTGCAAAGTCTTGTATCGTCACGGTACTTTCACTTTCCTACACATTTCAATTCTCTCAGCTACAAATGTTCTTTCACGGCTCTTCCCCGGTTGAACAACAGAGAAGAACAAGCCAGAAGAGGAAAACCCTTTCTGTACTGAAGTTTTTAGCGTAAGTTCACATCCCTACAGTTAGCCATATAATTTGCTCTGATGCGGAAACATCGGTTGAGTAAACTGAAACTGAATGTGTCGTTCAGCAATAAAACTGCAAGATCACGTGAAAAAAATGTTTGTTATAAAGATGTTGAAATAACAGCGCTTCTTGCGTTTTCGGGTGGTTCACGAGTGTGGGTTGCTGTGCAAAGTCAGCCAATTTTATCAAGCATATATCATCATTATTTTCGAATGATATATTTATAATCAGAAAGCAGGACTTTGACACCAATGGTTTACCAGAAAGGCCGACGAGATAAAATGGCTCTCGTAGGGAATTTCACCGATGACAATCTCTGTACCAAAAAAAAATAAAAACGTTTCAGCGTTTTGTCTCCCGGCAAGCTGAGTTGTCCACCGCGATGACCTGTGCCGGTACACGTAGTATTTTTACTTTTTATTCCCCTAAAAAAAGAAAAAATCCCTTTCGCACTAAAGCGGTAATTCGTAATTTGTGGCGATATTTTTCGCTGAGAGCAATTTCAAGGATCTTTCCCTGTCAAATATAATTCACCAAAACGAGATACGTAAAGAAATTGGTTCATTTACGCAACTAGTGCGAATTAGAACCTGTTGCGAAATGCGAAAGTCCGCGTTTAGGGGAATCCCCTAATAAATAATCCATTGTTGTTACCGAGAACTTGGCATTTTTGGCATGCTTTCACGAATCGAAAATCGCCGGGGTACCCCCTGGGTTTTTTCCCGTCTTCAATATAAAAGACCACCGGGGATTGGTCAATTCGTTTGTATTTCGTTTCTAAAACTAATGTTTATTGGTCAATTATATCACGTGGTTAATGAAGGGAAATTTCCCTTCGACAGCGACGAATGTATATACTCCACCATCCGCCATTACTGGTCTCTCCAATCTGCCCCAGAATTGGAACGGGTCTTGTTAGTTTTAGCATTTCATATCCACCAACGATTTCAGTTATTTGAGTTCTGCGCTGTTAAGTTCGGTAAGATTTGAAATTCGCGTTTTGAGCAATGGATTCCGAACAAAGACAAAGAAAGCTAATTCCTCGGGGAGCGCAACCCAGTGCAATTTTACAGCAGAAGCTTTTAGCCCAGAGTCGAATCGGAGAAAAAGCGGTCTTGGCTGACTCCGGTATCGATCAGTGTGATTCTGGATTTGGCGACGATGAAGAACTTCGCTCTCGAAGCATGGAAATCGGTTGCGAGAAAGAAATACGCAGCGTCGAACAAAGGACGCAAAATTTAACCATCGAGGATCCCGAAACAAACATCAGACATTGCTCTCCCGAAACAACGGAGAGGCTTTCACAAAGTGAAGAACTTTATCTCAATTATGCGCAGCGTAACGATGTTCGATATTTGCTGGCTCAAGATCATGTTAGAACATTATTATTTTCACAAGACGAGGATGGAGACACGTAAGAAAAATTATTTTATTGTGATGTGAATAGACGATTTTTCATGTTGACCTTCTGATGACCTTTCAGTCGATTTTTGCCCCAATGACGTTTCCTTTTTCTCGAATTTGTTATATTGTCGCAGGCTGAAGTCTACATACATTTGTTCTTGGTTTTACTGATTTCCTTCTTTTCTCAATGAAAGCTTTAGCTTGTGAACTCTGTAGCAGAATTAAGCTTGCACCTTCTTGTGTTTCAGGGTATGTTGTTGGCGTCATGTTAATCACGAGACAAACAGCTCTTGAATTCAAATGAAATCAAAAATTCCCAAGAAAATTAGACTTCCCTCTCAATTGTCAAAAATATCTTCCTTAATTTATCTTTGGTTGTTGTGTTTTACCCATGCATATTCCCGAAAAACATCACTAAATATAATTCGCTTCGCAGAAATCCTGGAAGTCAACATGGCGCGCCTAGCCTGTGGAAGCCTTCAGTACTCATGATGATATTCTTGTGTTTCAGGGCCCTTCACCTTTCGATCATAAACATGAGACCGATGGAAACGGATTATATTATCTCTGTTGCGCCGTATAAGCAATGCCTGGATATATACAACTACCTAAGACAGGTACTGAACATATAAGCTTACTACAAACTATGTTTTGACGTTTTACGATGATTTTAGCACCACACATGGCGCTCTCAAAAACAGAGGCTGTAACATAATGCGATGTGTAAGTCAGTTTTCAAAGTGGCGAGGATTCTGTGTTTACTTGTTTAGAAGAGAATAGAAGAAATTCTGCTTTGATTTTGTAGACACCCCTTCATCTAGCGGCAATAACACGACAGCCAGCTGCCCTTCGCAGATTGCTAGAGGCGGGAGCAATTCCTGACCTTCCAGACCGAAACGGTCGAAGCGCTTTGCATTTAGCTTGCGAGCAAGGAGACTTCGACTGCGTCAAAGAAATTGTGCGGCCTTTACTCGAAAAGAGGTGGAGTGACGACCTGAAAGAGAGAGTGTACAATATGCTTCACGAAAGAGATTATCATGGTAGGTTGAAATTTGACAAAGAAACTTGTAGACATATTTGGAATTTTCGTTTTGGTCAACAAGGAAATCATTGATCATTCACACATGCACGTAGGTGTTTCGATCGATGACTCTAAAATCAGGGGGTTTTCCCGCAGAAGTTGTATTGGAAAGCAAATAGGAAAGCGCTTTCAAGGCAGATGTTTGTTGACATTTTTCCGTTTCTTAGACTTATTGTTTAGTGGGGGTTTTCCCCCTCTGTATTGAAAAGGAAACCAGAAGTGCTTGGGTTGGCAGTTTCGATAAATGGAATTTTTCCCTTTGGGCTGTTAACTGAAGGTGCGTCAGAAGATTGGCACCATAAAACAGTCGAGTCATCAATGTGCATTTTTCTTTCCAAAAATTAATCCTCTCAAAACTAACTTTGTTTCTAAAGAATTTATCTTTGGCATAGGGGACACTCAATTTCTCACGGGGGTAGGGGAGGAGGGGGGAGTGGCAAACCATAGGACCTTGGGGTGTGCCTTGGTAAACCAAGTACTAAGTGTAAGTCACATCAGAATAATTTCTTTGATCCATGGTATGAAATATAAGTTGAGAATTTTTTATACCAAGTTCACTGATAAGGAATTTTGTTGTTCCCTCTCATGGCACTGGGGTTTGTGCATTCACCGCTTCTGTCAACCTTAGATTTCTTGGGAAGTAGCAGTCTTTTGTCATTGAGATGTACTTGTAGAATGGTGAATGGGCATACAAACAATAAGTATTTTGAAAAATTTTAGTCTTTCGATAGATTCTGTACTTTCACTTTTTGTGTGAATCTGTCATGGAATCTTGAATTGGCCTGTTGCCACCACTAAACAGGGATTTCATTAAACCTTCTGGCTCTCTGGTTTATTACAAATGATTGAGCATCTTTGCCATTTTGTTTTGATACAGACAGCTAAAGCTGTTGTTCTCTTTTCTTGTTGTTTGTTTGAGTTTTTTTTTTTTATTGTCTTATTTACACTGTCTCTTTTTCTTCTTAGGGTTCACTGCTTTACACAGTGCTGTGTTTAAAAACAGTGTTCAAATTGTGAATTACCTGGTGTCACTTGGAGCAAATGTCAATGTACAGGTAAAAACCTGTTTATTGGAGTATCCCACTTCATGTACCCTGTCTCAAAAGTTCATCTTCAACTTTTGTTTCATTTTCTGCCTGATTCAACATAAAACAATCCTTGTGTCAAGCTACATTTAGGAGGGGCTTAGCAAATGTTTATGCAGGTCATTTTGGCCTGGTAAATGTATTTTTTTAAGCTTCGTGCCCTTAAAATAAGTTAAAATATTGAAATGAAAACAATTTGCAAGAATTAAATCTTAAATTGTGAAATCTCTTTTAGCTATCAAAATACCTGAGGCAGCTTAGGCATGTAGATATCTATTGAAAGGAGTAGAAACAAACTATTAAACATTTGACAGGCATCCAAAACACTGAATTGTTCCCTGTCAGTCTTACTTACTGTGTTCTGTTTTTTTTTTTCCACAGGATGGTAAGAGTGGGCGCTCAGCTCTTCATCATGCAGTTGAGACAGGCAATCTGTCAATGATCAACTGCCTCTTGCACGAGTGTCATGCTGATCCTGATGCGATGACCTTTGATGAAATCACACCACTGCACATTGCTGCTGGATGTGGCATGGAGTCAGTTGCAGCTCTGCTTCTTGCAGCAGGAGCTGACCCAAGATTGACTAACTACGAGGGCGAATCACCCATAGATGTTGCAGCATCCGCTCAGGTGATTACTAAAGAAGCCCTTAATTTCCCAAGGCTAGCCCAGTTTTATTTCAGCAGGTGAACTACAATAAATATTGTAGTAAGAAATTTTGACTTCAATTAAAGGTTTATTAGTTGGTCAAGTAATTAGTTATACACAGTGAGACTTGTTTTATTTGCTGGGCAATACAAAGTACAGCTACCAGGTATACATTCATCTCTGCACAGACAAGTTTCTTTCAGTGCAGTCATCCATATACAGTGTACTCTAGAAAGGTCATTATTTTCTTATTGTTTTTTTTTTTTGTTAATCCTTTACAGGTCCGCGAGATGGTAAACTTTTGACTCCTGAGCTTCCAGCAGACATGCAGAGCAACAAGATTGCCAGCTAAATCTGATATCATTATTTTGTAGCATCAAGATCACTTTTTTGGCATTTTAACAATACAAGCTTTCAAAAATTGATGTTAGCAATTTCTTACTTGGCTTACACTGAAAAAGAATCCTTTTTTTTTTAAGTGGTAGTAGAAAATTAATAATTAAGGAGTGCACAACAGGATTTTTGCCAGAAATTGCTTCAGTAAAATAGCGCAAAAAGTAGACAATAAGAACTCTCATTCTAAACCAAAATTAACCTTTAAAACAATAACTGAGTGTTTACACTGCCCATATTGATTTAGTTTCAGCTATATTTTTACACATTCTATCACTTCAAATGCAGCATTTCTCAACAACGCTACTGATTAAAGTTAAACTGAAGAAGTAGTATATATCTCTCTTCTTCCAAAACAGCAAACAAAGGAGAAACTAGTGGTCATCACAAGAAACATGGTATGGTCTAAATCCGTGAAAAGTACAAAAACATTGAATTGGATGAGCAGTACATTGTACCTTGCTGTGGTGTTTTTATTGTGTTTACATGTACAAGGAGATTAAAGTTTTTTTCCAGTCTGGTTAAAGCGATCATTTTTGCGCGGTACGCCCCTATCATACTTTTCAAGGTGTACGCTTTTTTAGACTGCAAAACAGCCGTATTTTTGCGTCGGTCGAATGCGAGGTCTCGTCAAGCAAAAGGTCTGGAGCGAGGGTGAAAATGTAGAATGAGACTGGAAAGAGCAAAAACGAAAAAAAGAGACTTTTGCAGTCTTTTCAAGTCTGGTTTAATAGGGTGACCCATTAATTTGTGTTCCATGCAACTGAGTAGTGCTTTTGTCTGGGTTGAAAAAGTGTGGTCTTACCTTAACGTGACGTCCTTGGATGGAATCCTAACCTTCGTGATATTTCTGATTTTCCTCAAGTGGATAGTGTCCTACTCTGCCGTCTTCCGTGACGAAGCAAACATCCGCTGTATGTGGCATCTATGTCACCCAACATCTAATATGCCCCAGGCCTCATGTACGAGACAATAGAAGGTCCCACAAACAGACAAAGTTGCGGAAGCATTGTCTTTTTATAATGCAAAATGCTCATCAATACTGTCAATTTTCGCCGCTGCGCAACATTTGTTCTAAAGCTAAACTATGTTTCAAATAATTGTAAGCCATATCTTGTCTCTAACAAAGTGAATCGAGGATCGATTACAGTGATCAACATGAGGTTTCCTGGTTCAGTGTGAAGCTGTTTTAAAAGACATTTTTATAGATTTTAATTTACTTGAATTCTGAAACGAGAAAATGTGAAAATTATTGCATTTATCACGCTTCTGTTTACCCATTGCTGTGGGGGAGTCATTTGTTCCACCAAGATCCACATTAGAATCACTACTCACAGGCAAGCTTCCGTTCTTTCTGTTTCTCCCATATGAAATGTCCTCCTCGCTGCCCACCTCTGGAAGAGCAACCTTAAAACTTCCCGGTTATCCTTTTATGGACTTCTCGTTTCGGTCGCGTTCAGCTGCGGTTTCCCTTTCGGAAGTAAATACAGTTTCCTGTCATCTGAAGTTTCTTCAATTTTGGAGAAGTTGAAGATGAAGTTGATAAAGCATTATGACGTGGAGCTCATTTTTTGTTTCGGCTCGCCGAGTAAGAAACTGGGATGATTACCGCCCGTGCAGAGCCCGCGCAGCAAGTTTGCAATTAGGAGGCCTCACTTCGAACGCGTTAGCGTGAGTCAGCTAGGGGGGCCCGGGGGCATGCTCCCATCAGTGCGCGTAAATGGAAATGGTTTAGGGAGATTTGTAAACCACTATCGATACTCTCTGTCGTTTTATAAGGGGGAGCTTCGAGTACCAGAGCAAGATTTAAAATTGTGATTTAACTGTTTACAGGGTATTGAATGCGATTTCAACAACAGGCCAGCCCCTATAAAGGTGGGGGTAAACGTGAATTTGTGTGTGGAGTTTGAAGAAGGGATTGTAATGGAGTGAAAATGTTTTGAAACACTTCCCGTTAGTTACCACCCTGCAAGGGCACTGCAGCATGCTGTGGAACTGTTTTGGTGTCCATCTACTAATTTTCCACTTCAAATTCCAATTTTAAATCTTTATAAAATCTTCAAAATTTCCCTAATCCTTTGAGAAAAAATCTCTTCCCAAATATGCCCAAAATTCACAAAATATCCCACAACGTAGCTTTGTAAGATGAGCAGAGGGATTTTTGATTGCTTGAAACTCGAATGAGATATCAACGTGAAATCCATGTTAAGTGGCTAAAAAACGATGTTCAGGTTGACTCCCACAACATAGCTTTGTGTAATGAGCAGAGGGATTTTAGATTGCTTGAAACGCGAACGAGTTATTAACATTAAATCCATGTCAAGCGACCTGAAAAAAAGTGTTCAGGTATACCCCCGCCGCCTTAAGTAGGTCATCCTAAAATGAACTGACACATTTGTTAAACTAATTGTTTTAGTATAAATCTATTAGTCGTTCAAAACTAAACAAGTAAATTGTCAAAATCCTCCTCGCAGATACTTCGAAAACGTGGCCGCCTTTTGGTTGATAATCGCTACTCACTATCTATCACAGATTATATAATAGTGAATAGTTCGCGCGTTGTGATTGGTTCTTAGCTATGATCTAATAGAGGACAGATGCACAGATTACGTCATTACGACCCACTCTTTTCCAGAAATGTGAAAATAAACAAGTTTTTCGCTTGCATTTTGTTTCTTTATTATATAAAACAAATAGATTCCATGTTGCCGTGCGTCTGTTCAGTAATAGATCACAGACGTCAAAATGTGGTAAAAACATCAGTGACACACTCGCCTGCGGCTTCTTTGTTTTTACCACATTTTGACGTCATCTGTGATCTATTATTGAACAGACGCACGGCAACATGGAATCTATTTGTTAAATAGATAGCGAGTAGCGTAGCCAATCAGAGAACGACATTCGTGATAGAACGCTAGTACATTTATACTAAGAGTCATTGCTAGTCATCAGTGAATGCCGTTCTCTGATTGGCTACACTGCTCGCTATCTATTCAGTGATAGATAGTGAGTAGCGATTGTCAACAAAATTCAGCCCGCTTCTTCGCGTTTTCGAAGTGTCTGTGAGGAGGATTTGGATAATTTTCTTGTTTAGTTTTGAACGACTAGATTTATACTAAAACAATTTGGTTATTCGCTCTCGATTTCTATGTGTGATAGTTGATTCGGGCTGCGCCCTCATCAGCTAGCTCATAATCTAATTGTTAAATAGATAGTCAATGAGGCACGTAGCGTCGAATTGACTACGATTTACTCATAGAAATTAAGGAGACCAAGCGGCCACTGATTTTGTTTTTGTTAAAAATCTGACATTTTCGCTACTCATTGTCTATGGCTGGATACATATTGAGTACGGGAGCCAATCAGATCGTAGGAATCGTGATAGTATGTGAGTGGATTTATACTAAAACAAACAGATACCGAGTAGCGTAGCCAATAAGAGAACGGCATTTGTCTTAGAACGCTAGTATATATTTGTACTAAACAGAATTAGCAAAATAATACATCTATAATACACGCATTGAACAGCACTATTCCTTACAACTCCACGTTGCTACTTGTAATGAGAAATCGGTTACATTTACGCTTATGCTTTAATACGGAAACTGACTTTTGACAATTATACCCTAACTACACTCTTGGACAAAACTGCTTTACAATAAACGGACATACAGTCCAAAACAAACAAACGAACATCTTTGCTTTTACTTGAATATACAAAGTAGCTTCACAGTCACTCTGCTTTCCCCTTATTCAATGATAAATTCGTGAAGGAGCCACTGGAAACATTCACAGTGAATCTACGTCACGTGTGACCACTTTGTTTTGTAATTTGAACGGAGCTGTGAAATTTATGTCTGTTTTGAACATCGCCAGCGAGATCTCAGAATTCCCATAGAAATTTCCCTAGTTTATTGAAGGTAAAAAGCTGTGGCTTTTTTTTCGTTACAGCATGAAATACCAAACTATCGTGTTGTGAATTTTTTCTTCAGTCAAAGAAATTTTCATTTCATTCTCGGGAATAATAGTCACGCATGCCGTACATTAATTGTAAGAGGCTTAAAATTAAAAAACAAAGATCTCATAGACGAATGGGGATTGCAAAATCTTGGCTTATTTTCTTGTTTGCGCAACGAAACGTTTCGAAGTGCAATTTTCATAGCACGTCTTTGGCCCAGAATTGTCCTTTCTTGGATTTTCTGGCACAAACTGTATTAAACAAAAAAATCGCCCAGATTTATCCCTGCAGAAAAACTAAACGTCAACCGTAGCTGCTCAGGTGAAAACTTAGGTTTAATAAAATCACTATCTTAACGTCGCTCCTTAAGAAGCAGTTCTCTCAATGCTACTTGAGTTTCACGCAAGTGACCTGTTACATCCTATCTATTATGTAATTACAAATCTGACAGAACAAAACTGCAGCAAGCTTGTTTGTGAACTAGCCTCTCACAGCATCGGATATCTATTTCCCGGGCTGAAACAATCTGCATGGAAGGAACAACAGCAAATTAACGCGGGTGAACATGAAGTGAAGGGTTCTGCCATCTTTCAGTCCTAATAGTGTATTTGTAAGGCAGTTTCCTAGACTTTCGCTTCATGGGGTAATGTTGCTTTGTTAGCTCCTCCATTGTCTTGGAAACAGATATGTTCTGAGTTGGTGGAGGGTACCGGCTCTGTCATCGTCATCATCAATGTCAACAAAAAGAAGAAACAATAAACTGGCTTCATTTACGAGAGCTTTCCTACCCCCTCCCCCACCCAATACAGAAAATGAAGGGTGACTTCTTAGACTAACTGTATAGTTTTGCAGCCGCTTTTCTAAACTAAGTTATCAATGAAAATCCGGTAATACAAAATAAACCACCAATAGTTACCTCTAATTTCCAAAATCAAATGCCACGTTGTCTCCAATCAGCATAAAAGGCGCCCACTGTTCCACGTCTGTAAAGCCGTTGTCTCTCATCCACCTCATGACCTGGTGCAGACACTCACTGGCACTTTCACCACGGACAAGGTGCTCATTAGCCTCCCACGCAGTCGTTTTTAGGGGAGTCGTTTTCAAGGAGGAGGTGAAATACGACTCCCCTAAAAACGACTGCGTGGGAGGCTAGGTGCTCATAGAAACGACTCATAAACTGCTCTGTTGCTTCGTCGTCGATGGCCCACAGGGCTACCAACACGGAACGTGGACCTGACCCTAGGAACGCTCGAGCGATTCCAACAACTCCTTCTGATCTGATCTGTCCGCGTGCACTGTGACAACAGCTAAGGACTACCAGCTTGGCTCTCAGACGAACTCTTGAAATTTCAGCCATCGTCAACAGGTAATCATCTTCTTGCCGGATACCCGTCAAAAGGGCGTGGTGGAGCAAGAGCGATTTCTCCTCTCTCGGCATCACCATGGGCAGCGAAGTGTATCAGACTCACTGATTGTATGCTTTGAAGAACTGTCTGCTTTGTTGCACTCTCTCCCAACAAAGGTTGAGCTCCCAGAAGTTGTCCTATAATCTCTGCTTCCTTTCTTGCACAATGTAATGGTTTTATCCACTCAACACTTCCCTTGTAACTCACATGACCAACGTAAGGATCACCGACTATCAGTGCACCAGTCTGACTGTGATAATCTGTAGGACAGTCCTGAATGAGCTTCAGAGTCGTCAATGAAGGAACTATGCGAATCTTAAAAGTCTCTGATAAATACTTGCCACTTTCATCCATTAACGCTGCAAATGGAACTTTGTACAAGACGCGATCAGGAACAATGATGATTTCGGGTTGGTCAAGCAAGTCAGCCACAGGAGCAATAATCATTTGGTAACACTGAGAAAGAGTCGGTGGTTCAGGATACTGGTTTCCGTCTTCGTCTTCTTCTATAAGTCGGGGGACTACGGTACCATCTTCTTGAGATGACTCGCATGACAGGAAACTGCCTTTTGAAGGAACTGGCAAAGATCGATCTTCGCAGTGCTCTTGCGTGGGTAAAAAAATTAAACATTCTGAACTAGTTTCCTTCCTCAAAAACGTCATCTACAGATCTCTCGGTGTCTCCGTGATGAAGCAGATCATTTAGGTCTAATCTTCGAAAAAGTATGGCTTGGTTTGATTTGACAATCCAAAGATATAACCGTTGTTGGTAATACCCAAGGAACACACGGACAAGAACAGTTACTTTCTTTCGTCATGATCTTCTCCATACCAACCCAAGACTGTGGGTTAACTGAGATTTGTTGTGTCACAGAGTACTGAGCTGACATTATGTCTGCGAGGGCTCTCGCCCGTCCAAGCTCTGCGATGTAAAGCGCATCACTGTGATTCCCAGTTTGACAGGACAATGCAGTGAGAAGCTGGTAAGGAGGAACATGCTCATCTAAAAAAGAGATCTTATATTGATCATCCAGTTCTTTTAAAAAACCTTGCACTTTCTCACACCCCTTAACACTTGCAAGGATCGAGGTTCCACATCGCTTCATGTACGTCTCCTTTCAAAGCTAAAGTGTCACATGTAAGCTGAAAGTGGCCCCTAACCTGCCGCCGAGTCAAGGCTTCCAATATCATTACTCACTGCAATTGCCTTCTCGTGATATTCCTTAACCTTAGCATAGTCACCAACAAAGTAAAACACTCTTCCTATCTTCAAGAAACTTGCTCCTTGTCCTTCTTTGTTACCAATTTCGGTTTGGATCTTAAATGCTCTCTGATTAAATTCTTCAGCCTTGTCATATTCACCGCTAGATTCAAACAAACCTGCAAGGTTTCCGTAACATGAAGATTCTCCTTCCCTGTCTCCAATTTCTTTTCTGATTACAAGTGCTTTCTGCTGGTATTCTTTAGCCATCACGTATCACCAAATGATTGAAACACACTTCCTAGGTTTCCATAACAAGTTGCTTCTCCGCTTCTGTCCCCAATTTCTTTATTGGTTACAAGTGCTTTCTGATGATTTTCTTCAGCTTTCTCGTATTCACCAAGAGACTGAAACACAATTCCTAGGTTTCCATAATATGCTGCCTCTCTGCTTCTGTCCCCAATTTCTTTTATGATTACAAGTGCTTTCTGATGATATTCTTCCGCCTTCACGTATTCAGCGAGAGAGTGAAACACAGTTCCTAGGTTTCCATAAGATGCTGCCTCTCCCTTCTTGTCTCCAATTTCTTTACTGATGACAAGTGCTTTCTGCTGGTATTCTTCACCCTTGACATAATCACCGATAGAGTTGCATACATTTCCTAGTTTTCCATAAGAAGTTGCTTCTCCCCTCCTATCCCCGATTTCTTTTCTGATTACAAGTGCGTTCTGATGATATTCGTCAGCCTTCACGTATTCACCGAGAGACTGGAACACAGTTCCTAACTTTCCATAACAAGTTGCTTCTCCGCTTCTGTCCCCAATTTCTTTTGTGATCAGTGCAAGTGATTTCTGGTGATATTCTTCAGCCTTCCCGTATTCACCGAGAGACTGAAACACACTTCCTTGGTTTCCATAAAATGCTGCTTCTCCTCTCCTGTCCCCAATTTCTTTTCTGATTACAAGTGCTTTCTGCTGGTATTCTTCAGCCTTAACAAATTCAGCGAGAGATTGAAAAACAATTCCTAGATTTTCATAACATGCTGCTTCTCCGCCGTTCTGTCCCCAATTTCTTTTATGATTACAAAGTGCTTTCTGGTGATATTCTTAAGACTTCACGTATTCACCAAGAGATTGAAACACAGTTCCTAGGTTTCCATAACATTGTGCTTCTCCTCTCCTTTCCCTATTTGGTTTTCTGAGTACAAGTGCTTTCTACTGGTATTCTTTAGCCTTCACATAATTATTCACCGACAGATTGAAACAAGGTTCCTAGGTTTCCATAACAATTTGCTTCTCCGCTTCTGCATGTCAGCAATTTTTTGTCTGGTCATGAGTGCTTTCAGATAATATTCTTCAGCTTTCTTGTATTCACCGAGAGACTGAAACACAACTCCTAGATTTCCATAACAGGTTGCTTCTACTCTCCTGTCACCAATTTCTTTTGTGATTACAAGTGCTTTCTCTAGATATTATTCAGCCTTGACATAATCACCGAGAGATTGAAACACAGTTCCTAGGTTTCCACTACAAATTGCTTCTCCTTCCCTGTCCCCAGTTTCGTTTCTGATTACAAGTGCTTTCCGATGATATTCTTCAGCCTTCACGTATTCACCGAGAGATTGAAACACACCTCCCAGGTTTCCATAACAAACTGCTTCTCCTCTCCGGTCCCCAATTTCTTTTTTGATTACAAATGTTTTCTCTAGACATTCTTCGGCCTTGACATAATCACCGACAGATTGCAACACAACTCCTAGGTTTTCATAGGAAGTTGCTTCTCCTTTCCTGCACCCAACTTCTTTTATGACTTCAAGTGCTTTCTGATGATATTCTTCAGCCTTGAAAAAGTCTGCAAGAAAATAACACAGAGTTCCCAGGCCACTGTAACATTAGGGCCGTTTATACGAGAGAAAATAAGCCGCGGCTTACTCTGGCCGCGGCTTACATAAGACGCGAAAGGAACCATTTATACGAGTAAAAATCCTAGGCCAGGATAAGCCGCAGCTTGAGAAAGCCGTGAACGTAGATTTTGTACCATTTATACGGAGTGTTCGCGTCTTATGTAAGCCGTGGCCAGAGTAAGCCGCGGCTTATTTTCTCTCGTATAAACGGCCCTATTTTCCTTCTCTTAGTCTGCTTCCAGTTTCTCTCATGATGCGGAGTGCTTCCGTGTAGAGCTGTTCTGCCTTTTGGTATTTACATTGATGTCGATACTATTTCGCCAGGGTAAGGTTAATTCTTCCCTCATCTTCTCTCTCACCGCACAGCCTGCGTGGGCAAGAAGCTTTTCGTCGCATTCTATTACACTTGTGAGATCACCTATTAAAGTGTAACCATGAAACATTTTATCATATTCAAATTTTTGGAAATTTCTGACAAGGTTTTGTCGCTGTTGCAGTGCTTTGTTGTTGAGGAGAATCAAGCATTCTTTGAAAATTTCGATGGCCTTTGGAACACGACTAGTCTATGACTGGTGCTGAGAAGGAACCAGGCAATAACTGCACCAATATTGACGGCCGTTACAAATTCCTTTTTTTTGTGGGGAGCAGGGTTGGCGTAGTGGTGAGAGCGCTCGCCTTCCACCAATGTGGCCCGGGTTCGATTCCCGGACTCGGCGTCATAAGTGGGCTGAGTTTGTTGGTTCTCTACTCTGCTCTGAGAGGTTTTTCTCCGGGTACTCCGGTTTTCCCCTCTCCCCAAAAACCAACATTTGATTTGGTGATTTATTTCGAGTTGATTTGATTTAGTCTCCCCAATTAGTAGAGCATCTGTGCTTGGCTAAATAGATTTGAGACTTAAATAAAGTGATTATTATTATTATTATTATTATTATTATTATTATTATTATTATTATTATTATTATTCCTGGGAGCTCTGATCATAGCCTTCCCTGAAAGAGGTTTTTCTGAAACGCAGAGAGGGAGAGAGAGAAGATAATGTGTGAAACGGGATCAAAAGTTTCAAAAGGACAGTAAGCAGGGTCAGGATTACTAATAGTGTACCTTATTATTACAAAAAATGTTGGCAACATGTTAACTTAGCGATTTTGAAAATTCTGTAATCAGTGAGGTCGTCACAATGAACACCTGATGACGTCGATTCGCTAGTTTTGAAAAGATGGCTGACATCTGTCCATTTCCATTTTTTATTTGCCATTAACCAAATAAAAATACAAAACACTAGAAATTCAAAAATACGAAACACAAGAAATTTATAATAACTTAAACTTAAGACGGTAGACTACAAATGTTTGAGGTGGTAATGACAAGAAAACCTATATAAAAGCCGGGGGCTTATTAACTATAGGCTTCCTGACAATATAGGGTACATCATACGAATTACGGGGACAGCATGAAATATGAAATGTATTATTTTAAAAAGAAAAGAAAAGAAGAAGTATGTAGCTCAACAATGAGTATATTTGCCTAAGAAAGAAGGAATTTTTTGTCTTTTCTCAAACAAACGGATGCTTTCACTGTTTTGAATTTCATGACTTAACGAGTTGAAAAACGTAGGCCCTTTAAACCGAATTGAGAAGTTTCGAATATTAGTTCGGCAGGGAGGTATGTAAAAAAGGTTGCAATTTCTAGTATAATGCGAATGTAACTGGCTGTCGAAACTGTCAACATCTAAATAAAAAACCAGGCTATGTTAAAATAATTCTTGTAATATTATTTTCGACTGAATGCAGTTTTTTTCGGAAAGGGATTTCCTCCCAATTTGGACCATGGCGAGAGGGTCAGAATCGTGCAAGATGGTCAAACCAATATCTAAACTTGCCTTCCAGAGGGAGAAGTTCATTCTTCAGAAGTCGAGCTGGAGAAGTGGAAAGGTCCCAGCTATTCCACCAGCCCAGAACTATACTCCAAATCAAAGCACCCAGTAACAATCGTGGGCGACCTCAACTCCAGGTATGTTTCCAAGCAAAGAAAATGTAACATTTCCAACACTGCAAAGTCCTTTTTGGACAGCATGGGCCTTTGTCCTCTAGAGTCAAACCATTGACTTCTTGCAGGTCGGTCGAAGTACCTCGTCAAAAATTGGCAAAAATTGGTACCGGCTTGGGTACTGACTGCTATTTCAGGGGCCAGATTCCCTTTACAATGATACCACATCGAGAACTTTTCCCCTCAATGACAGTGTCTGCGGACTGAGGACGAATCTTTGATAAACAAGGAATTATAAGAACTAATTCAAAAGCGGGCAATTCGTGTGATCACAGAACACCACTGCTAAATACATGGGGTCATGATCGATCATGATGGGGTTTGTCAGCAGTCTGTTTGCGATCGATATCCCCCAAAAAAGAGGTTGGACAAAGACCAATATTCAACCTGTTATTTGTCAAGTATGGGCATTTCAAAATGGAGGACATACACATGCTCCTGAAGGTGTCAACTTTACATTACCAGTTTGGAAAAACCATAAAAAATTCCGGCTTAGTTTTCTTTGGAAAGACACTCAGTGGGAGTAGTAGTCAGCATGAAACCACCTGTCGCCTCTCGGTTCTTTCAGAGGCTTGTCTTTACACACATTCCAGCTGGGGGCTTTTGCAGAGGAAAATGGCTTAAAAAATACTTCCCAGAATCAAGCTCCTTGACTCGGTAAGCCAGCCGCGGTTGCTAATGTGCGTGACGTCACACCTTATAGTGAGCCCACAGAGTTACAAGACCGCAGTTATTTCCATCGCAACTCCTTATATGGAGAAGATTAGTTCTCCAGACTGATTATCACTAAAAATTTACTAAAAAAATTGCAAAAAATCAGGAGTCAAAGGGTTAAAGTCTTCACAACTTTACAAAGATATCGCAACATCCTTAATAATCCAAGCAAGACAGTCCACCACAAAGGCTGAACAGAAAGAGATTTACGAGTCACGTAGCTCAAGGCTGTTGATGGTGCAATAATGATGCAATACTTTGCACTTTGAACTTGACGATGAAACACCGCCATGTGCCCTCTATTGTGCATGGGCGAATGAAAACACCATCACGTGCCTTCAACTGTGCATGGGCGAATGAAAACACCGTCACGTGCCTTCTATTGTGCATTACCCAATCAAAACACCGCCACGTAATTGTATTGTGCATTTTGCTGCGCAGGAAAAAAACTGAAATCTGAAATGATTTATGACTCGGTAAACTTACAGTATCCCAAGTAATTACCAAAAATTCCATTTAACTCCTACACAGTCAATAGTTTCTGGGTTTTGTTATAAAATTTCTTGATACGATGGCCTCGTTTTGGTTGTTAAACCTTTTTTTGTTTGTTTGCAACCAACAGCTGCCCAGGGAAAAAAGTTTCTAGTTGTCAGTCTCAGTTATGATACGAAGTGTATCAGACGATCGTTGCGGGTAGTAGCCTGGAGCTCCAAGAGAAATTTGCTTTCAATTTCAACGCCTAAAACATATTTCATTTCCTCTCGCTGAAATAAAAATTTAGCCTAATTTCAAGAACAATGCCTTTCGCTTATTAGGAAAGCGAAACTTAAGAAATCCGCGACCTTCCAGACAGGATCAGTCCACGAATTCCAACGGAAGCTGAAAGGATTAAAATATGGCTGAATGTGAATTAGTAATATAAATTAAAGAGGGGTTACATAGGCGAACTATGGGACATTTCGAGTAAACTAACAAAAACTAGCGTCAAGATAGAAACTAGACTTACATAATGCATTGCTTTATATAAAGTATTCATTTGTAGTGGGTTTGATGTAAATAAACCACGACAGTCAAACGAAGTCAAGCGAGGATGAGTTATAATTATGAGCTATAGTCACAGTTATGAAATTATGTCTAAAAGCTCTGCAGAGGCCTCGAAGGATTGCAAATTGAACTGATATACGGTCTGTCGTAGCTATGATACCAAACAAAATCTGCCATTCCTGTTTTCGGGACTATATCTAGTCAGTGCATAATAATCTTTCCAGTTTGTCTCTTCAACACCGATTAGATGAAAAGTTGACTCACCGAGGTATATAAAACTAGAAATCCTTTGTTAGCAGACGGGATCGTATAAAACCGATCACTACTTACTAGCAGTTGATTCAATTTATCTTTACAAATTAACTTCATACCTGATTAGACGCCAAATCCTTGATGCATTCAACTCGAAGCGTAATTTAGAGGATTATATTTTACGTTTTTCGGCTTTTCTCGGAAAATAAATTGACCAAGCACCACTGAACGATGAACTAAACATGTCAGTCAAACATGAACGTACCAGCTAGCGAGCTTGTCATCACCTCCTTGGTACCGTCCTTCTGCTATACTCTGCTCAGAATAGAGGCCAGTTCAGTTACATCGGCCATACAGAACAGAGTTATATGTTTGGTTGCATTCACCTTGTTCTATTTGACTTTCGGTATAAACACTAAACCATCGCAGAAAATAATGGGTGCCTTTCTTCCGCCTTCGGTCGCTTTGAAAGTGAAAGTTACGTAAATTTCAATGTGACATAGAAGTTATTAAAAACTTCACAGTCAGAGTTCATACACCGAAATAAAAAACCTACAAACACCTTTAAGAACTTGAGAAAAATTACCAGACAAGAACCATGCTTAGTAACTTTGGATTTCCAACTCATCGTGGCAAAAGTGCTTGTCAGTGTCACAACGGATTTGGACCCAAGGGGATTTTGAGGCCCCCGTCCAAATCTGCTTGCGGATTTGGACCCCGCCCCCCCCCCCCCCCCCGGTCCAAATCCGCTGTGACACCGGTCGTCCCAGAGCTTCATTTTGCAAGTCTTACTCGCCTACAATTCCAAGCTGTTGTTCCTTCACCTGAACAGTGAAAGGACCTATTGGCGAGTTTCTGTCCGTTTACTTTTGAAGTGATGTGGTACGTACCTGACACTTCCTTTTCCCCCTTGCTGATTTGGACCCTCTCCCCCCACCCCGCTTAAAGAATTAGATTTGTTTTCAAAGTTATTCGATGTTTCTTTTATACTGGATGAACAATTCTTAAGTAATAACACATTTATTGACTCGTATATTTCATGGAGTGTTTATGTTTACGTTCGATCAACAGCTATTCATGGGCTCCTGCATTACAAATTCAATTTTAATCTTACAGTAATAATACTAAAAAAGGTAATTGCCATCTTATCAGAATATCCCAAGTAACAAAACATTAGCTGTCCGAGTAGTATTTCTCTCTGTATCTTTTGACTTGTATATTCCATTGTATGTATACTGGCAATCATCCGTAGCATTCCAGCTTGGAACAATCTCCCGTCTGAAGATGTCAATGCCGAATCTAAAGCCTGGTTTTCACTAGCAACGCAAGCACAAGCGCAAGCATAAGCGCAAGCACAAGAGCGCTTATTTCACCGTGAAAACGGGCTTAACACAAGCATAAGCATAAGCGCAAGGATCAAAATTTTTCCTTTTCCTTGTGCTTGCGCTCATGGTTGCGTTTGCTTCCGTTTGCTTGCGTAGTGTCGTTTTCAATTGGCATAAGCTTCTTATGCTTGCGCGGCTTATGCTTGTGTTTGTGCTTGCGTCGCTAGTGAAAACCAGGCTTAAAGCGTACTTTCATTAAGTCGCACACTGACCGTCAATTACTTATCTTAGCTTGCTATTTGGCAATTGTCCTGATTAAATTAAATTACTGAAGGGGCGTAAACAGATAAAAGTGGAGACAATTTTCATTCCAGAGAGTGAATATTCAAATGAGCCGAGTATAACCACGTGATCAGTTGTCATGTGGCAAGATACATGCATAACAATACCCAGTCCTCCAACAAAATGTTTGGAGAAATAAGAGCTTTAATACCCCCCCACCTCCTAACTCACTTTTAGCAAAAAACTATGATTTCCATAAATGTTCTATGGTATAAGACCACCTTAACTTAAAGTTGTGAAAAAATGAACCAAAAATGGAAAAATTAAATCTTGTTAGACTTCTAAGCCGTTTTTTCCATTTCTGAATAAAAAATAATGGAAAAATGAAACAGTAAAGATATCGCATTTCAATTTTTCCTTTTTCTCAAATTTTTCTTAAAAATAGAAAAATGGACGAAAAGACTGCTAATCGAGGTGATCTCATTACCTCAGATTTCTAATTTTTGCCGAAAAACAGAAAAATGAGAAAATTCCCAAACAGCTGTTTTTTGTACTCAATTCATTTTGTCACAACTTTAAGTAAAGTTAAAAATAGGAAAAATGAAAAATTCCTTCAAATTTTCGTTCTTTGATCCATGTTTTGTCACTTCACTGTTATCAAAATAAGGAGGGAGGAGGCCAGGCATAGGTGGGGGATTTGACCTCGCATCATTTTTTCTGTTCAAATGCGCTGCCCCGGGGATACTGTTGTTTGTCGAAAGCCGTACAAATTCTCAACCCCCCACCCCCTGCAGAAAAACGCATTCATGAAAAAAATGATAGCAATACCTTCAATATGTAGCTTCTTTTTAATAGCAAAAATGTCCAGTAAAGTAAATTAACTTGTACGACTGAACAAGACAACAAAACAGGGAAATTCTGGTACAGTTCTTCTTAGCAAAACGGCAACACTTTTTATTAATTTCTGGGGATCGCTGTTAGCTTTATAACCTTACGGCTATTTGGTACATCACTTCTGTGCCCGGACCTTTTGAGATATTTTAAAATAACGGTCTGAAATAACAATTCACTTTTACTGGGGGACTGGGCACTAGTACAAAATATCGTTTATTTTCAAAATTATTGAAATATTTAAGAAAGTCCGGCCAGAGATTGTTTGTTCTTCTGCTTTAGAGTTATTTAGTTGCAGGAAAGTTAGAACACCGTTGGTATAAAGTAGTGCAGTTTTGACTCAAAGATGTCTTTGAATTTTGTGGCCGTAACAAGTCACGTGACTTAATTTGTATACGTCATCGCTCTAAATTTAGCAGCATTTGAAAAATTATTAGACTGCCACAGTTTAAGGTTGTCATGGTTAACGTCTTAGAAGATAGACTTGGATAGACCACCCCCTAACATTTTTGTGCAACAACAGAGGAGCCATGCATTAAGTTTCTGGAGTATATAAGGCGAACTACCCTCCACCGAATAGATATCTACCGAAAGTTTTAGTTAGGTGCCCCTGGTTAAGCTTATGAATAAGCCGTAATGAAAATAAAGCCTGAAAAAAAAAAAAAAAAAAGACAAAATTACCAGCTCCCAGTTGGCTTGTTAGCTCAGCTCAGTTGGTAGACCGACCGCCGACCGGTTAGCTCAGTGTTAGAGCAATATAAATGTGATATATTATTATTATGATATATTAGAGCACTGCATCGGTATCGCAGACGTCGTGGGTTCGACTCCCGTACCTGGGGGGGGGGGGGGGGGGGCACTAAAAAAATTTATACGGTGAGGCTCCGTCCCGAGGTCCGACCCTTTGCCCTTTTATATACCATTTTTGACAGAAAAGGTACCCCTTTCGTATACCTTCCATTGACAAATGGTACCCCTTTCATATACCTTCCACTGGAACAGTACAGTCATAAGGTATGTGTTCGAAATATTTTAATGAAAGGCCCTTTTAAATACCTCAATGAAAGATTTCCCTACCCTTTCATATACTTCGAGTCGTGAAATCCCTACCCTTTCATACACCTGAAGCGTGAAAAAGGTACCTCTTTCGGGCGGAGCCTCCCGGTATAGGCCATTATAGGGAGTACCCACCTCCCCGGGGGGCTCCCTGAATTGACTTTTTGAAGGTAGCCTGCGATAAGGCGTTCTCTTATTCTTTTGTACGGGAGAGTGAGAAAGAAGAAAAAGTACAAGATCGCAGGTAATCTGTCACGCGTGAGCGACAGTCCATTGACTCATACACAAAGTAAACTATTTTAATCGTGGGCTCAATTTTCTAATGCAAGAAATGAGAATTGAGTGAGGAAGTAATTTGAACTTCTGGAAGGCGGTAGTGCATGTTGCCTTCACTTCTCTCAAGAACAGGAAAAAGCGGTGTCTTCCCCTTTATTTCAAGGAGCGTTCAGACAGTATTTTTGAGCATGGCGGCCTCCAACGACGAAAATAACAGAGAAAACGTGGCGGATGGCGAGGTTGAGCAGATCGTAACAATGGAAACAGTAGTAGCGGCGGATAACAGGGGGATCGACTATGACAAGCTCATCAGTACGTTGCTTTCTCTTTCGATTTTTCGTATTTTTTTCTTTTTCCGTGCTTTTGCTATTTGCCTATGAGTGTTATCAAAAAAGAACAAATTTATTTGAAACCATAGCAGAAATATGGATAGTCGAGAGTGGAAGGCATCACAGCACGGCCAGATCTAAGCTAGGAGAAAAAAGAAACAGAGGAAACTCGGTTCTTCTCGTTAGCTTCCAGGTGTTGGCTTTGTTGTGCACTTCTCGCCTGTCCAAAAGGATCATAATATATTATTGTATACCCCACAACAGTCTGTTCCTTTGTCCTGCCTACACGTAACTGGAACCAATGCCTGTGTGAAGGGATGGTGGTTCCTTGTATTTATGGGTGCTTAATACAGATATCATGAAAACCAGTATCGGCGAGGTGTCTCTTATTTCGAGGGATTAAGTCATTTCCTGCAGGAAACTGTTGTTGTTGCAAACTTTTAGCCCTGCCTTTTGTTCAGACATCCATATCAGATGTACGGGCTGACTTCCTTTCCATAATCAGATGTGTAAATTATTTCAGTATTCAACTGACTGAATTAAAATAAAGTACCAAAGTTCGTTTGAGCATCAACTTCAACTTTCTTTATGCTTTGCACTGTTTACAACATTTACACACTAGCTATATGACATTTACAGAGAATATAATAAAATAAAATAGGATCCAGGAACAAGTGAAAAATGTCTGTGCACAATAACCAGAGTAGCCATTAATGGCTTTCAAGCTGGTTACCATCATGTTGCTGGTAATCTACATGTAACTGCAGTTACAAACAACAAAGAATAGAGCAACATTACATTACATTACAAATTTACATTAATTTTTACATTATATTACATTACATTACATTACATTGCATTGTCTTATGCACATGGAAAAGATTTAATAAAAGTATACATTGTACAGCAATGGATATCTTTTCTGTATATTTTTACATATAAGAAATATATACAGAAAAGATATTCATATTATTACATTTTTGCTAATAACAATTGACTGTTTAGGACCAGAGGTATCATTTAAACTACTTTTTATGCACTATGCCTACCAAGTAAAGCTAAAACTTGGCTATCAATGCTACGCACTGCTATAAACGTGGATATCACTGATCTGAGATCATGTTTCAAACAAAATGAAATAAGATCAGCCTCAAAATTGTTTTCAATTTTGATTTGAAAGTGGGGGATATGAAACTGTGTGATTCAGTGGGAAGCAGGAAGCTGTGTGTTGAGGTAAAGTAGGCTGGAAATATCTTTTAAATGCTCAAGAAATTGTTGTGATTGCAACATTACTATTTCTACTACACTTCAATCCACAGGACAATTTGGTTGTTCAAAGTTAGAAGAGCGACATAAACAAAGAATACAGGAACTGACAGGAAAACCCCCTCACCATCTTCTCCGAAGGGGAGTGTTCTTTTCACACAGGTAAGGTCTCAGCTTTGCAGTGACTACCATTATAAAAGCGGAAGATTTGTTTTTGCGGAAAAAAATATGCATAAACAAGGAACCAGGAAATAAATAAAGTGCAAGCAAAATTCTAAATCTTGTGACTGCACTTGCATTTCCACTTAAGATAGAGGCCTAACTTAAGGAGGATATTTATATTAAATGCATGGAATTAGGGGTTAGGTATCTGGGATAAAACCTTAAGTTAATGGTCAGTGGTACATGTAATGCCACATTCTGGAAAAAAAAAACGATTGTGCAGTGTTCTTTAATTGTGCAGAGAAAACTGTTAGTGACGCAACTTAACCCTTTGGCTCCTGAACATTTTTCCCAAAAACACCTTTTGAAGCTTGTCAAGCCGTTTTCTGGTCAGAATCTAGCCGAAAAGAACCAAAACTGCCTAAATCTCTGTTTCCTGGTAGAGCTCCTGGTGTCCTTCTGTTTCTGATGCTTAATTTGAGCTTTCAAAGTTTGGGCATGCACAGAAAGCAAAATTTTGATAGTATTGGGGTTGAAAAGTTTCACCATCCCCTCGCCTTCTACCTTTCGCTTCCTCTCCTCCCCTTTTCTTTTGCTTTTCTTGCCTCACTTTCTTTCTCTCTTGCTGGGCATTTTCTGGGCTTCCTTTTGGTGGGAAAAGATTTGGGGAAAACTTTTAGGATTGAGGATTAGATGGAAGGAAGTGCAGGTGGGTAGTGGAACAAGATTTTCACTCAAATTGTCGGGTCAACATCACTTGTTTTTTTTTGTGTGTGTTTTCTCTGGCCTGTCTGATGGAATCGTGCTCATTTGGGTATGGTTTGAAAGATCTCTTCTCCCTACACATGTTACATGATAAAGTTGTCTGCAAGTGTTAAAACTGATGACGTCACAAGTGGTACAAGGGACATGGTTCTACACGGCCGGTTTTGGCTGGTGTAGGGGTCAAAGGGTTAAGCACGACAGCACACAATGGATCCAAAGCACTCATCACATTAATTTTGTTACCTTGGTGGAGAAAAAAAAAGCTGCAGTTTTCTTTATCAAATGAAACCAAGCAAATTTGAGTAGAATGATTCAATGTACAGTGTATGCCTGACTCCACATGTTATGAAGTTGAACCTTACAAGACCATGCAACCATCTACAAATGTAACAATAACAATGCTGAACTGGGCTTATGGGCTTATGGTGCCATGGAGCAGAGAGCTTGCCCACAGAAACACCATGCAACTTGAGAAAGTTCCATACTAGAGTAGAATGGCTAGAAAATCATGCTATGCCATGCTTCAATTCCATTCTAACAATAAAGTAAAATCTATAGGCACTTGGTATATTTACAGGCTACTCACCTGTACTAAACAAGACAACTTAAGTAAAGGCAAACGTGCATATGCAGACAATCCTGATCATTAACTAAAATGCTTAATTTTATTGTAACATCATACATTTGTACATCTGAGTGTACAGTCACATATTAAAGGAAGTGTTGGAGGAGCTTTGCTGAATGTCCTGGGTGCAACTATAAATAATAGAAGTGTCTGTGCATTAGAAAAGTCCATGCTTGGATGTTTTTCTGGAAATAAAAATTTAATGTGTGCTTTTCTTTGGGTGATGGCTTTGTGAGCAAAAAATCATGATGAGTATGGAGAACATAATTTGCATTGGTTGGCTACCATTTTACATGCCATCAACATACATGTATCATACTGTATTTTTATGCATGTACATCAGTCTATAAAAAACTAGGAATGTGTAATGAACACTAACCTTATGAATAATAATTGTTTATTCTTTCTAACTTAAATTTGGGATTTGGTTGCCTTTTTCAAAATAGTTACCAAATGAATTGTGTTGATACTGTATATTTGTTTCAGGGATCTTGACTTTGTGTTGGATATGTACTCAAAAGGAAAGCCATTTTATCTTTACACTGGAAGAGGCCCTTCTTCTGAAGCCATGCACCTGGGGCATCTCATTCCCTTTATATTTACAAAGTAAGTTCACTTGGCCTCACCTTGTAATAACATATTGAGCTGTGGCTTTGTTTAGCTCAGGCAATGTGGCAGCTCTCACAACATATCACACCACCAACAAAGAGGAATACAGAACAAACTATTATTAAAATAACAACTTAGTTCCCTATCCCTGAAAACAATGGGCAATGCTGTGTTTGATTTGTCTCACATGCATGGCTAGTTTTTAAATGGTTCAAATGTACATATGTACAACACTTACTTAGTCCCTAATACTTTGTTTCTTTAGTCAACAACTGTGATGATTATTGAGCTAGGCTGATTATTCATTGCCTTCAGGAAAATTTTTTGTTAACATGTCCCTTAGCCTGCATGGTGGCCACTGGAAAGGGAAAGGGTAAAATAAGCATGCACATTCATGAAGTGGGGGAGTGAAGGGAGCGAACGGGAAGGGAAAAGGAGGTGCCTGCAGCAAAGCCATTTATTTGTGTCCCATTTTGGGACATAAAAATCACTATTGGTCAGAATTAATAAAATGTCAATCATAGACTTAGTCTGGTGTTCTGAGTAGTCAACACTGATATCGCAACATCCTGAGTGACTTGATCGGCAGCCTCCTTCGCAGCCGTTGTTGCGTAGGTCCTATTCTCCCTCCCCACCAATGTCTGCTGAACCGAGCCAGACGTTCCATTCCCATTGTGTCTGAGTATCCAGCCAAGAGGGAGAATAGAACTGACACAAACAACGGCCGCAAAGGAGGCTATGGGAGCTAATAGCTACCAAAATTTAAAAGCCATGATGTGATTGGTCAGTTCCTGGAATGGAATGTCTGGCTCAGTTCAGCAGACGTTGGTGGGGAGGGAGAATAGGACCAACACAAACAACGGCTGCGAAGGTGGCTACTTGATCGATTGTTAAAAAGCTTGAACATGGTGGGTGAGCTGGAAGGAGAGTGAGCATTGTCTAAAGAAATCATCATTGATGTTGGAAAGTAATGGCCTCAAGTTTAACCTGAAAGAACAGCAGAAAAAGGCAGTGAAGCAATTCCAGGAACGGAAACTGTTGGTGGCAAGACTTTTCTTCCAGTTGCTTGTGTTGCTGGAACAGAACAATGAACAAACCTAAGCTTCCTGTGAGCAAGCAATAGCTCCACTTACCAGCATTATTAATGACCAGATTTCAGAGGTAGAGGCTATGGGTTTGTCTGCATGCATTCAGTTTGGTGGGAAACTGCCTGACCTTGAAGAGGGAAGGTATTTCATTGTTTGTGCATCAACGGAGATTGTTATTGACAAGAATTTCCTGCAGACAAGAATTTCCTCCAGTCTTACATGTAACTCTTTTTGAAGAAAGGTGAATAAAAGCTTTGAATCATGTACTTTGTTTTTTTGTTTTTTCTTACTGATTTGGACATGGTTTGATGTACATTTTATTTGTATTGTCATTATTTTAGTGAGATAACTGTCTGCGCTAATCGTCCTCGCAAAGTACAGCAAGGACGCAGCTCAACAAGGTCGAACCGAAAGCATATACAAGGCGCCTCTGGCAGCCGCTATACGGTCCATGTAAGACCTTGGAGCACAGCCTACAGCCAGCTTGAATAAGCCGTATGTTGGTTTTTGCTAAGGGAGGAAAACCGGAGTACCCGGAGAAAAACCCTCGGAACAGGGTCGAGAACCAACACAAACTCAGCCCACTTATGGCTTGACCAATGGTAATCGAACCCGGTGCCACATTGGTGGAAGGCGAGTGCTCTCACCACTACGCCATCCCTGCTTCCCCAAGATGTTTTGCAGATGTCTCAAATTTACATTTTAATTCGGGGCGAAATGGTGAAAACAATAGCATTGCTGCAGGCACTACTCTTCCTTTTCCCTCCCTCCCTTCGTGCCCCTCACTTCATGCACACCAGTTTCCCTCCTTCCCTTCCCTTTTCTAGTGCCTGTCACATAGGGCTACATCATTGTACTTTTTCAATTATAATTATAATTCTTAAATAAATGCATTCACGCTTGGTAAATATTGTTACCGGTAAATTTTTTTAAAATTTTTGTTTCAGATATTTACAGGATGTTTTCAATGTTCCTTTGGTGATTCAGCTTACAGATGATGAAAAGTTTTTTCTAAAGGACTTGGAATGTGAAGAGGCTCACAGACTGGCTTATGAAAATGCCAAAGATATTATAGCTTGTGGCTTTGATGTAAAAAAGACATTTATCTTCTCTGATATTGATTACATAGGGTAAGGATACATGTCTTTAGAAGAACATTACTAAAAATTATAATAAGTGTTGCATAACAAAAAGAACTTTTACCCACAGTACACAGAATCTAATTACATGTAAATTAGCCCAGTAAGCTATGGTTTTGGACACCAATATAGTGCCTTTATTTATATTTAAGTGAAGAAGAATCCAGCTGTCATGCCATCATGGACATCATTATTCAGGAATAACATGTTAATTATCAATGTCTAGCCACTCCAAGTCAGGTAATCTACAGCAAGATCTCTTGCAAATGCAAATTTTATTCTCCCTTAGAATAATGAAGTTCACTTTATCATCAATTCACAAATTAAGTAAAATATAGCTGCAGTTGTAACTCTAAAGTAATCCATAGTAGGTTTTTCACTTGAAAAATCAAATAATTTATAATTATAATTACTTTCACTTGTATTCTTGTTATTTCCACTATCAGGAGTAGCTCAGAATTTTACAAGAACATTATCAAGATTCAAAGATGTGTCACATACAACCAAGTAAAGGCTATCTTTGGATTTGATGAGAGTGCCTGCATAGGTACACTGTAAATGTTGTTTTCACTGTGACTTGCAAAATGTTTTGTTGTTTATTGTCACATTTTATTAAGGTAGAACTTTTTGCAAAGTTGGAAAAAATTGTGGGAAGGGATTCAGAAACACCTGAAATTTTTGAAACATTAAGGTATAGTTCTCTTATTTCTTCAAAAACTTATAAGCTCCCTCATAGGTGCTGATAACTACTTGAATGTACAATCTTTAAGACACAGTAATCTTTCCATATCCCTCAAATGGTATATCATAAGCAGTCATAGAGTTTGAAATGCCAGTATAAATTTAATCACTGATGCAGAAAAATTAAGGGCCATTAATTTTGTTGTACAGTAGGACTCAAATACCGGTAGCCATTGCACAACTTTCCTTCTTTGTACTTCCCTTCTCCTACCTTCTGATTCATGTTTATCTCTCTTTACCCACTTCCCATCTCCATCTCCTGTTTTCCAAACAAGTTATTGATAACATGATGATACACGCGACAAGTCTTGTGGTTATTGTGAGAGACTGAGAAACTGGTTTATTATTAAATCACATCGCAGTAAAATACTGAATTGCGTAATTATTTACAAGCTACAAACTATACAAAATAATATAAACATAAATATAAATATAATGGCTTAAAGTTCTATTAAAAAGTTCTCATTCATCTCAAACTTGAGTTGGTTTCAGCCGCACACTTCACGAAAAACGAATTAGCGAAACGCTTTGTCTTGGCTGCTGGTACATTGTACGTTCTTTGGCGCCTAAAATCATAATGAGGGGTGTAGGCTTCTGGAATTAGGTGATATAATTCACTGTTCTGATTCTCGCTGATTGATCTAAATAATGACTTTGTAATGTCTTCGTGGTGTTCCCTGATAGAGGTCAAGCAAACATGCTCTAAGGCTTCCCTGTACGGCATTCTAGGAAAAATACACGCCAGAGCTCTTTTCTGAACACTTTCTAACTCTGACTGTAAATACTGACTAGAGGTAGAGAATAATGAAAAACTGGACAAGCGTAGTCAAGGGAAGATCTAATACATGCACAGTAGTAAGCGACAAGATCTTCGACTGGAACACGCGCCCGTTTAAGTTGCACGACGAAATAAATTTTCCTAGCTGCCTTCTTAATTAAACTATCAACGTGATCGTTCCATGTTAGTGTGTTGTTAATGATAAGGCCGAGAAGCTTGCTAGAAGTCGTTGCTTGAATCTGTATCCCATCAACTGTGACTGGGTCGAAGTGTTCCAGGGAACGACGGAAGCTGATGGTGAGCTCTTTAGTCTTCTCAAGGTTTAGCTGGAATAAATTATTGTATTATTATTGTATTATTATTGTATAATAATAATAAATATAAATATATTGTTGTATAATAATAATAATAAATATAAATATAATATATATAATTATTGTATTATTATTGTGTCAATCAAAATAAGAGCCCTGTAAATTAAGGTCCGTAACATATCTGTGTTGTTTTTCAGGTAAAATAGCATTCCCTGCCATTCAAGCTGCACCATCCTTCAGCCATTCCTTTCCACACACATTTGGAAGCAGGAAAGATGTTCCTTGTCTCATTCCGTGTGCCATAGACCAGGTGAGACCTACACTTGAGATTCTTGGGACACTTGGAAAAAACTTCCAATGTTAAAGTTTCTCACTACATGTGCACTGTAAAATAATACAGTTGAACCCCGGTAACTCGAATTGCCAAGGGAAATTGGAATTACTTCGAGCTATCAGGGTTTTGAGTTATAGGCTAGTTTTTTTAATAAAAAGACCAGAAGTTTACGCTTGATTAAAGAGGTTTTATGCATATACATGATTTGTTGTAAGATTTCTAGCAAATTATTGAATGTAAGCATAAAAACGTTCTCAAGAATGTTCTCAATAAAGAACTGGGCTAGATTGACAAGTAATGACAAACAACAGATCGATTCCACATTACGTGCCATTATTTAGAACTCTTTGCTGGGAAGAACTATCAAAACTGTTTGTTTATGGACATACAAATGTGTTATATTGACAAAGGTCAATTTGTCATAATATATAAATGAGATTAAATGTAGTCTTCCAGTGCAAAATGTTATCAATGGCTCATTAGTCCACAAAAGTTAATCAACTTTGAGTTATCAAGGGTAAAATAATACAAAGAAAAGTACCTGAAGGGAAGTAAAAATTGCCTCGAGTTAGCGGGGTTTCGAGTTATCGGGATTTCAAGTTATAAGGGTTAAAATTACGGTAAATATATGCTCAAGGCAAATCCAAGGGAAATCAGTTTTGCTTCAAGTTAGTGGGAAATTCGAGTTACCGAGGGTTTGAGTTATTGCGGTTCAACTGTACATGTACAGGCACAAATATATGGCCATGTTGCAAATTTGTTTTATATGTAATGATTTCAAGTTCTGGTCAGGTTTGTAGAAATAAAGTAACAGACCTTTCTAAAATAACTTTGTATGTAGGTGTGGAGGGATGCAGTGAGAAGAAGGGGAGGGATAGTGGAGTTGCACTTGATGCAGTCTAAGCTACGCATATAGCCACCGCTTTTCCTACTCTGTTACCTTTCCCCTTGGAAGGGATTCTAGACTAATGCAGGATTATCTTCAACTTAAATTTGTCATTAAATAAATATTATTTGTCACATGTGGTCTACATTATTGAAATGCAGTGAACAACAATAAATTAGACAAATGAAAAAATGTTGCTGATTCAGTGGGGATTAAGAGTGCCAATTTGGAAGATGAATATTTTCTCTACATTTTTGACACTGAAGACGGCAAACCCTTGCTTCAGCCACCATTGTTAACCCTTTTCCAATCTTAAGACTGAAAGGAAGCCAACTACAGCTGCACTACACCATATGTTACTTCTCCACAGGGAGGGGGGGCAGGTGGCAAGGGTGCTAACTTGATTCAGCTTCTCAAACTCTGATGAGATGCAGGCTGATTATAACATTCTGTTCTTGAAGACTACATGTACACTTGTTTCTTGTTAGACTTAAATTATAATTTCTTATTTTTGAGGAAAAAATCAGCATGTTATAGAACATACCGTTGGCAGTAATTGTTTTGCCTTCTTCTTCAGGACCCGTATTTCAGGATGACACGTGATGTTGCTCCACGCCTGGGATGTCCAAAGCCTTCCCTTATATTCTCTACATTCTTCCCTGCTCTTCAAGGTGCTAAAACAAAAATGAGCTCAAGTGATCCAACCTCCTCTATATTCCTTACTGATTCACAGGCTCAGATTAAAAAGAAGGTATAAGAAAATTGTTACTTTTAGCCAGCTATTTGCTTAACTGATTTGAATTTCTTTCAAAGGACCACTCTTGTGTTTTGGAAAGGTAATCTATATTCTTGTCATGTAATAACAACTCTCTATGCATGTAGAAATATGTGGCTCAAATTTTCCAGATTACACTCATTTTCCTAATTCATGACATAGTTTACCCAAAGATAACTCTGATGTTCCTTTGTTGATCAGATGGTTGTACGTATTGATTATCATTTCCTGAGTATAGTGATTGGTGAGGGACTTTAATACAGGATGTGGGCATTAAATAAATGGGAGTGAAGCATCACTACAGGATGAAGTAACAATTTAATGTTTTGATTAGAGGTGATGATGAGAAGTAATGACAAACAATATTGGTCTTTAGCCGTAGAGTTCCAAAACTTAGCCACCCTCCCACCCCCCAATTACTTTCAGAATTACTGCTCAGGCCTAAGGGGCCATGACTTTTGGTCAACCAAAACAGTACAAAGTTTCAGGTAGCTAATAAAAATAATATTGTATGGTAATCACAACTCCAGAATAAGCATGATGTTGCCACAATTTTCTCTTTTCCATTGACTCTTAAGCATTCTTGTACAGAACAGCACTAAGCTGTTCCATCTGCATGGTGTTTTGGAGAATAAAGTTTCTTTCATTGGTGATTTCTTAAGCCCTGTCAATTCTAAGTTAATTTTACACAAAGACATCATTCAGGGAGTCACTTGTCATACATGCAGGGGGTCAATTAGAATTATTGGGTACTACAGTACAGCTGTATAATACATGCGCAGTTAATTAATGATAGTTGTGTTGGGTTGCAGGTGAATAAGTATGCTTTCTCTGGTGGCCGAGATACTGTAGAAGATCACAGGAAGTATGGTGGAGATGTGACAGTTGATATTGCTTACCAGTATCTCTCCTTCTTTTTGGAGGATGACGAAAAACTTGCTCAGATTAAAGAGGTTGTTAAATAATTAATTGGGTTTAAAAGCTTTAAAGTTTGCAAGTGACCGAGTGATATACAGTCATGTACCTCTCACAGTTAGTTTGATTACTCTGTAGACAGATGACACTTCAGACAATCTAGTAGTCCAGATGAACCATTGATTAGTATCGTGTATTATTATATGACGGCTCTTTCAGCAGTCAAGATGAATCAATTCTCCTGTTATGATTGGCTACCCGCGAGGTCAAGATGGAGCCATATTGACTGCTCAGGATAGCCTGTTCGTCCCGCGTTTTACTATCTTTTAATTGCGTCCTTTGAGTCATATAATAAATCCTTTATTGACCATGCTTGTTCGGTCAAGATGGCGGATATTGGCCTCGTTCTTTTTTTGTGTGTTTATGGACCTCGACTTCGTCTCAGTCCATAAACATGCAAAAAAAGAACTTGGCCAATATCCCACCATCTTGACCTCACGCTTGGCCAATAACCCATATTTATAATCTACCTTTAGTTAGCTTATAGTTGTCTAAAAATTGTCTAGATGAAAGGGAGGCCATTGACACAAATTCCTTTTGTTTTTGCTCAGGACTACTCCAGCGGCAAGATGCTCTCAGGAGAAATCAAGAAAGAACTGATATCAGTTCTACAGCCACTAGTGGCAGAGCATCAAGAAAGAAGAAAACTTGTTACAGATGAAATTGTGAAAGAATTTATGACTCCAAGAAAGCTAGAATTTCCAGGTCTCAATAATTGACTGGTCACAAACTGCAAAACTAAAAAAATAATGAAAACCTCTGATGAACATCAATAGTATAGTTCCTACATGTAGGAGGGTCATGATGAGAAGCTTGTTCCTCTGGAATGTTTCTGCAGAAGATTACAAACAGATTTCTCCATTGAAAATAACTGCTTAGAACTAATAAGGACTTGTGTGTCATGTTATAAGTTCAGAAAATGATTTTACTAAATATAGTAAGAGTCACTCCTGGCCAACTGAACTGGTATCTCATTTGTGGTGGCCATCTAGCATCTTAAAAATATGCAGTACATCTTCAGCTGTGAACCAGTGAAAACCAGAAGTACAATAGCTCTGAAAAGGAGCATGTAAATACTGGTGAACGTAGCAATTGGTCTTAAAAAAAAAAAAGACAGTGTCTTTTAAACATTTTAGTCAAATTTCATTTGTCTGGTAGTCTGGCATTTTTTAGCAAAGCCGTCTCATTGTTTAGGTTGCTTTGTTAAACCTTAAACAAGCTTCAGGCTTGTAGAAAAATGGTGGTGGTTGTGCAATTACAGTTTTGTTAAGTCTGGTTTTTACGCACCTTTGCTATCTTCTCTCAAACTAATATAAATAATCAAGAGTCTGATTAGAAAAGTGCAAGAGTTCCGTGCTTGATATAATGGCTTTCTCTCGTCCTTTTTATTTCGCCCTTGGTTTTAGAGGATGGCCAGTGCTGTACAAGTTTTCCTCAGATCAGTTGAAATAAAACCACTAATTCATGTACTGTGTGTGTTGTATTTTGTACTATATACAGCAGAGTCCAGCTGTATGTTTGCTCAAGTACTTGACTGTTTGAACAGGTTGTCTGACTGTGTTATCCCTTTGTCAGGTAGTTTTAATTTGTTTTGTCAAGCAATTGCAAATGTATGATGCACTCTTAAATTATTATCAGGTTCTTTAATACCTTCCCACCCATGCTTTTCTGGCCCAATTTCCCAATCAGGAAAGGAAAACCCAAGTGTAATAATATACCAATTTTAAAAAAAGGTCCTGAGTTGGGTAATCCAATTCTGATATGAACTCAAGACAACTGAAGAAAGACAGGTCTTGATAGAAATAGGTTTGAAATGCCATACTAAGTAAAAACTTTAAAAAACTCTGATTGACCAATATGGTAGGTTATACTGTAGTTGCAAAGGAGTGTAGTTTTTAGTGTATAAAACCTGCAATATATAACAGCCCACAAAACCTTGCATTCAAGAAGATTGTAGGGGATGGTCAACCACATTGTTATACACCCTGTATATCATTGGAATACAATGGAGTAATTAATTGGAGTAAATTCAAAGGCCTGTCTAAGAAAAAGATTAAACAACTTACCATTAAATACATTCAAAGCAAACTTTGTTGTGCCAATTTTGTATTTTTCGGAACAGCTGCCTTGTTTATCGATAAAATTTGCTCCTCAGTAACTGAAGCAAAATGGAAAGCCAATTTGTTTATTTCTGTTTGCTCAGAGGGGAATAGTACTTGCAATAATATTATTCACCTCCAACCTAGCCAATCAGAATGCGCAGAAAGTACTATTCACTTCTGTGGTATACTAAACTGCATAATCTGAAATTTTTATATTGATATGCCCATTAAAAATATTAACACAAGTTAAAACATTCACTCAATTAAATTATGCAATTAGCAGTACAAATTAATCATTAATTTTACAAGTAGTTAACAAAAATGAAGCATACTTCCAGCTGGGTCAGCAATCTACTGTTACTCTAGCCTTGAGACTGGATTTTACAGCCATTAGTGTATGGTGATATTAAAATGCCTGTAGTATAATATCACCTTTCAATAGATGGGCCTCAGCAGCTAGCACAACAACACGTTATACTCAGTTCCTCCCCCACCCCCAGTCCCCCAAAACATGCCTGCCCCAACCATTTAGAGTCCATTAATATGTGTTGTGTTTACTTAGTGCCTGGTGAATCAATGATCAAATTATGTTTAGTTGGTATAGGAAGTGGAAACTTAAAACCGTTCAAATGGCTGGGTAATGTTAAATACACAGTTATGTAAATTTATTTGATGAGCATGTGATGGGAACCAACACAATTATGCATTATTTTCAACTGGTCTCTTTTTCATAATCTTTTGTTTTTGTTTTTTTTTGAAAACTCAAGTGCCAATTTCTCTGGAAATTCAACGATAAACTTCAAACTATACCTCTTGCATGTTAAACAATTTGCTTGCTATTTATTATAAGCAAAACATTAATTTTGGGCAATTTGGATTTTAAGGCCAAATGTGCACTTGACATAGTTTTCAAACAAGCTAAGTTGCCTTACACTCACTGCCAATACGGACAGTGTGGATTAGCAAATTTAGGCTCAAAACCTGTACATGTAAAATAAACTACATGTATGGTACTGGTGCCTTCTAAGTTCTTTCTACAGTGTAATATCTATCTCAAAACCACGCTGGTCTGCAACTTTTAGCCTGAAGGTGTTACTGTTTAAATGTTATCAGTAAATCTGGTTCACTATTGATCAACAGTCAACAGTAATCAGAAAATACTTTCATGCCGCTTCATTGTTTTTATCCTCCTCTTCCTGCGATTTTTCAACATCTTGTTCCTCAGAGTCCTGTGACTTCTGGTTCAGACAGTCATTGATTTGTCCAATCAGCTCAGCACTTATGCTATTTTCAAACAAAACAAGTTCTACTATTTTTGTTGGGTAGTTGGCAATGACTGAAAACAACATTCCTCCTCCTTTCTCACCAATCCCACATCCCTCAAAATCTATTCTCTCCAGCGTTGAACTCGCTGCCAAAGCAACAGAAACCACACCAGCTCCATAATCACCGATGTTGTTGTAGTCAAGGTGCAGGTGGCGTAGCTGTGAATTTGCCGCAATGGCAATGGCCAGTTGTGTCCAGCCTTGTGGCGAAACATTTTGATTGGCTGAAAGTGTCAGTTCTAGTAGACCCTCTTTTCCTTCGCTTGAAGGAAGAAGGGTGCATATTTGTTTAATGCCATCATCTCCCAGTTGGCAATCACCCAAGTCCAGTGAATGAAGCTTTGGATGTGCTTGCAGTGCTGGCATCAAGCACTCGAGACCTTCATCTCCAAGGGAAGTACCATGAAGACTACAAAATAAAAACCAATGAAATGGTGGTTATTTTCATACTTCACTAGACATTCACTAGGGTTAAATAATGGTAATTGAACTGAGTGGAGTGGACGAATTACATACCACTTTATTACACCCATTTGTTATGTCTCTCACTTAGTATGTGCGCTGTGATTGGTCAATTTTGCAGGCTGTATTCTACAGTATGACTGACCCACTTGACTTCAATTAGTTTTCTTTCCCAAATGCTGGATTAACCTCATAGATATAATAATATCTTACTAACTTTGTTTTCTTGGTCCGTACTGTTACTTATGGATCCTCATTTTTTCCCATTAATTTATGGCCTGTGCTTAGGCCATAAATCAATGGTAAAAAACTCGGTCCGTAACTTATAGTACGGACCTCAAACTCAGTTAGTAAGAGGTATTTATTACACCCATTTTATTACAGAGCTTTTTTGTCAATATATTATTCACTTTAGGAAACCTTTTTCACCCTCATGGGTGAAAAAGGATGCGGTTTAGAGCAAAAAATTGTGCGATTCATGAATAAATTGCACTGGTGAGAGCCAATCAAATTGCAAGGATCACCAGTCATGATTTCAATTAAATGGGTATAATAAAGAATGGAATCTTTCAGGGATCCACTGAAAATTTAGGGGCAGTGACAACTCTTAAAGAAAAGTTGTTTAATCGATCAGCCTGGCCTAAATTCCTCCTTATTTTCTGGGTGTCATTCCCGTGAACAACAACAACAACAACAACAATCTTTATTATTTACACCTATTCTTACAATTAGCATGTCTGGGACAACAGAGGATTTCAGTTTTCCCAATTCTTTCCTGTTGTCTCAGACATTTGCGTGAGGGCCAGTCTCCCAAGTCCCGGCAAAATTTCCAGATTCCCAGAGGAATTTCTTTTTTCTCCCAAAACAGGTCTTAATTCTTAGCATACAGTTATGTCACCCCCAAGCTCCAAGCAAACACTGGCTTACTGTTAGTATTGGTGGTTAGCCAATATTATGCACATATCATTGGTTTCCCCATGGGGACCCCTGGGACAACCAGGGAAATACGTGGGGAAATACAAGGAGTTGGATGGGATTCTTTGCTTTACGATCAAAGATTAGGGGGTGAGGGAGTTGATATAAGTTTGTTAAGGATGTCAGGGGATTTTCTGTTGAGAGACACCTCACCCAGGAGACTTTGTCTTGCAAGATTCCCTGACTGCCCAGGGAAATTCCTCAAGTTTGCTTGACTGATTTTACAACCCCCTTGGTTAGCCCGGGGGTTGAACCCATGGGGAAGCCAATGACAAGTGCATTAAGCCTGGTTTTCACTAGCGACGCAATCACAAGCATAAGTGCAAGCATAAGTAGCTTATGCGAAGTGAAAATAAACACTATGCTAGTGAATGCAAGCATAAACGGCCATGCGCAAGGAAAAGGAAAAATTTTGATCCTTGCACTTGCGCTTGCGCTTATGCTTACGTTAAGCCCACAGTGAAATAAGCGTTCTTGTACTTGTGCTTATGCTTGTGCTTGCATCACTAGTGAAAACAGGCTATACATGTCTGTGTGAAATCAAGATAATAAATTCTATACCACAAAGCTGCAAAAAAAATATAAAGAAGATCTAAATCTAAATTGATAACCGTATCAATCTTCCATGCGGGATATATATGATACAAGAGTATGATCAGCGGTCTTAGTTACAATAGTGACTAGTGTAAGATAATCTATATATTTTACAACTTTAAAAGCTTAGTTATCAACAACGAGATGAGGGGTGCATGACAGCAAGTTCTTAAAACTCGAATACTTACAACATGGAACTGAGACATTTATTGACCGCCAAGGCCTCAGAAAGCCACTTGATCCTATGCTTTCCATTACACACTCCTAGGTTCAAGTTGAGCTGAACCAACGATTCGCATTCTTTCAAACTTTCCATCAACTTCTTGAAATCATCATCATGGAGTCGACATCCTCGCAAGGACAGAATGCGAATGCTGTTATCATCCAGCGAATCACAAATATCTTTGACCTCAGCCTCTCTTATCTCCTCGCCGGTTATCTGGAGAGTTCCTAGGAGCATTGTGGCTTAACTTACAGGAAATCTGCCCATAAGAAGTGACAGTTTTGAGCAAATTCCTTCCACTAAGTATACGTCCTTCAACGCTTTCCTTGCCCTATCTCCATAGTTACCAGGCGTTAAACGGATAAAACTCCAGAACCTGGGTACCAGAAAGTGGACGAACAGCATTTGAAATAAACCTTTACTTCTTCAGGTACTACGAGAAAAAGCAATGAAATTAAAAAAAATCGTTTTCCTCTTTATTGTCTTTTACTCACGGTTACTTGAAAGGCAGCCCTGTATTTTTCACCGTGATTAAAGGCTTTCATCATCATCACCATCATCATCATTACCTCCAGACGCCCCCTCCCCTCAGAGGAGAGGGGGCGTCTGTACACAGACTAGAGCAAAATTGCATAGTAAGGCCAACTTTACTTATTTATCAACGAACTAGGGTTAGATACATTATGCCGGCATAATGTTGGGCATAATGCTATAGTCGGAGCATGCCGGTATAATGGGCACTTTTTCAGCATATGCGTAAAGAGAAAAAAAGTAATAAGAAATCTGTATTTCCATAATTTCAATTTAATAAGAGATAGATTTACATTCTAAGTTTCTGTGCCCGCTAGCGAACTCGTCACAGAGTATCCTGATGGTAGAGAGTTCCATTAAAATAGCACATCGCTGCGCGGAAATACACCCAACGCCAGGAGCCCTTCCAACGCTCATTCCTGCGCAGACGTCTTTGGGGATGTCACGCGTTCCTAAGCGTTCCTCCTCCTCGAACGTCTGCGCAACTGAACTGTCACTTCAGCTCGCCGGCGTTTAGCCTATTGTATAACAGATAGCCAATGACGAGCTGCGTAAGAATGGAAATCGGCACCCGCGGAGTGCCAAACGATTCACATGCATCGTCTGGGAAAATAATCCCGGGGTCGAAGTCCTACAGTTTCCACAAATTGGAAGACTATGATCGGCTAGCCACCGCGAATGGAAGTGGTGGTTCAGTTGAGCAGTCGTTCATGGGGAGGAACGTGTGACAATCCCAAAGACGTCTGCGTAGGAGGCTAGTCGCTCGTCACACTGCCTTGCAACTTTCACAGCCTTGAACATGGAGGGTCCCCCAGGGGTTTTGGGGAACAAAGGAACACGGGAAATTTGGCAATGGGAACACAGGAACAAAGCAAAAAAATCGTAGGGAACAAGGGAACATCAAATAGGTTAGGGAACAGGGGAACAAACACAAAAAATTACAAGGCCCTACATTTTTTACATAAACGTGGGGTGATAGCAGATTTTCTGCTGTTTTCTGATTTCTTTGGCAAGTTTTTGTTGCCATCTTTCGTGTCTACTCGTCTCTGACCGTTTCTAGCTCTAGAAATAATGATCAAAATTTATCAGCAACACTGTAGACCTTCAATCAGTTATTTTGTTTTGTTCAGATTGGTTAATTAGGACGTATATGCAAAGAATAAGAGATAAAATTTAATCTTGAAAGGGTAACAAGGGAACAAGGTGTAATTTTGGACGGGAACAAGGGAACAGAGTTAAAATTTTGAAGGGAACACGGGAACACAGACCCCCCCTGGGGGACCCTCAACATGGCTGAAGCCGTTCCCATCGCACCCATTCCCCTTCCCCACACAATCGCGTGGCAAATATATTCACCACCAGCTATATGAAAAGGGGGTGGACGGTCGACCAAGAGTTTGAAGTCACTAGAAAGCACTAGCTACTCGTTTGGATGACGGATGATGCTGATGCTGATGATATTCATGATATATAAATGAGGGAGCCAAACTCGCCAAAGCGGTTTTCAGTGGGCCCTCTGGAAGATGTGACTCATATGTGCCTCTTCATAGAGGCCCTGCCAGGGTAAATTCCGACAAGCGACATGGCCCAAAAAGTAGCGACAGCACAGAAAATGAAATCCCGACAGGCGACATCATTCCCGGCAAAATTCCGACAGTGGTACCAAGGCCGAGAATTAGCGATTAAACACTGACACGGGGTATTTTAAAATTCAGACAAGCGACACGGGACCCTCCCCTGGCAGGGCCTCTTCATAAGGTTTCAGGCACATACCTGAAAAGGTTCCAAGGAAACCCCAACGCAGGATATTTCATATTAGAACACCTAAAGAAATACAGCAAACCTTAAATGGATGGCCATGGTCACCCACACCTTTATACGGTAGTATCAATAGTATTCACTGTGTTATCATTTAGTGTTTTTAATCGCTATTTCTGTACGACACTGGGATACAGGTTTTGGCTATCATTCCTCCCTAGCGAAGCACCACTGATGAGAATCTCTCGTGTTTCGGCTAAAGGGCAATCGAAGCAGAACTTAAAGGAGGCTTCGTCAGTATTGTATTTGACGGTTATTTATTCGTGAATCCTAAAGGACAAGAAGACAAGTGAGGACAAAGTAATGTAAAGGAAAGCGTACAAAATAGAAAAACGCGAAAGGAACGAACTACTGCACCTATCAATGTTAGTCCCGAGGTGATCAGAAAAGCAAATTTTGTTTCAAACCTCCCCACCGTTGGGTAAAGTTTCGAGTTCGAAGTTCCCTGTTGTAGGGATTGAGATCCAAGACGTTGACCTGTTAAATGCTTAAACAATACAAACACTCCAGGTTTAAAATTGTCAGTTTTATTTTCCTTTAACAACGGGAATGAAAGAACACTGAAAGAAACCGATGGTTTATAGTAACAACAGATTGGGCAAATTTTCATAATGAATCAGTCAATTCCAAAAGCGCCCACCCACCCCCCTCCCCCCAAAATCACTCGTTGCATGAAGCATTTTGGCACGCTCCCCGCTCATAATGAATACTTTATTCTCAAATCGCTTACCATTCTCAAACCAAATCCAAAAAATTGCGCGCCAAAACTCTTTTCCGATCTCTTTTGTGGGCACTCCAAACTTTGAATAAAGACATATCAACTGTATATTTAGTAAACAACGGAAAACCTACGCGGAATCTTGACAAGGGAGCGAAGCGGCTCCCTTGGTGAATGAATATTTGTGCGCGAAAGACGCGCGAAACCCTTTAACTGGCGACGGCCAACCAATGTTTAGCCGATAGTCAAATGCCCCACCGTGCGGGACAAATTTCGGATCAAATACCCGGGGTATGCCCCTAGGGGGGGTATGGGCGCTTTTGGAATTGACTGATAGATAACCCCAATTTCCTCCATCTTGTTCGTGCGGAGACTTTTGGGTATATTTTCATAATGGCAAGTCACTCGTATCCATGCTCTGCTTTGTTTTAAGAGGGCAGCATCGCAGCTGTATTTTACCATGGCAAAGTCCAAGCTTGGGAAACGGTGTTTGATGAATATTTCTTCAGTTTTCAAGTTTGATCAAACTTCCCCACCCTGGGGCCAACATTCATCTTCAAAGTTTTTCAAAATTCCCCACCCTGGGCAGGAAATGTCGATCAAAGTCCCCACCCCATCCCGTATCCGCCCCCCCCCCCCCCCCTCCGGACTAACATTGATAGGTGCATAAAAAGCATGCGGAATGCGAATACTAACATCGTGCATGCAAAAGGCAATTAACAAAAAAGACAGAAGTACAATTAAGCGAAAAATCCGAAACATCTCGTTTCGAAATATTGACAAGAAACACAAAACGCTGACCACTGTGTCCTGTACACATGAAAAAACTCCGTACAACTTGCGGTTCTTTGCTAATAGCTGCACAACGTTAACACTATTACCCAGGAACCTCCACTCACCTGCATCCACATCAAATTGGAATTTGGAAATGTTGATTTTTGAGGAGATAGGAAAACCGGAGTACCCGAAGAAAAACCTCTCGGAGCAGAGAAGAGAACCAACAACAAGCTTAACCAGGAGCCCATGGGCTCCTGGCTCAACCCACATATGACGTCGAATCCGGGAATCGAACCCGGGCCAAATTAGTGGAAGGCGAGTGGCCCAAGGCACTACGCCAACCCTGCTCCTGCTTTCTTATTTTGTTATTAGCCCCCTCAAAGCGCGGGAACTCCAAGTAGACGCCATCTACTGTTATTTTCAAATTAATGAAACCTTAGACGGCATAAAGTTGTCTACATCTATTTCCAGAAGAGTACTAAAAAAACATTCAACCTCGGAAAACTAAAGAAAATCTATGGTTACTTTGGCAGTTATCTGTTGTATTCATCTTCACATCCCTACTATGTCACATCCATCTCATGTCAAAAATTCCATCCCCTACGACTTCGACTCTGATTTTTCCAACAAATCAGAGGAAATACATGAGAGGTGCGAGATAATTTCTTCCTGTGTATACGAACGAAGTTGACGCTCATTTCTTTATGACAATCTAGTTGTTTTAATCGATTTTCTGCACCTCGATTCGAGCTGTTATTGAAGACTTGAACCCGCCTTACATCGACTTCCAACCAAGTGTATAAAGTAGGCGTAAAAATTTCCCACGCAATTTTAATCGTTTGAATGAAAAGAAGCCGTGTGAAGCTGTCATCAGGGTCGGGTTGTTCGAAAGCCGATGAACCCTAATCCAAGATTAAAAATTAACCAAGGATTTTATTTTTCTATCCACGAACGTTATTCAATGCTAATATTCTGCAGAATTTTAAATTAGAGGACGTCAATCCTGAAAAGCAAAAAGAAACAAAAGACACTTTCATCCAAAAGTTAAAAACTGTAACCAAAGTTTGCGCTAATCCTGGATTAAGTTAATCGGCTTTCGAACAACCGGGCCTATTCATTTGCATTAAACTTAGTAACCAGGTCGCAGGAACATGGCAAATTAATGGCGGACGAAAATTGTTGGGTTGAGTTTGTTGTTGGTTCTCTTCTCTGCTCCGAGAGGTTTTTCTCCGGGTACTCCGGTTTTCCCCTCTCCTCAAAAACCAACACTTGTAAATTCCAATTGGATCCGGAATGCTCAAGCGTTTATTACATGAGCACCCGGCTCGGGAGATTGGGCAACCACTCCCCACGTTATCGAGCTTAAATAAACTACTAATAATACTAAATAAAAAAAGTGTGTGAAATTTTGATCGTAGCGGCACTTTTAACTCTCTCATCTTTTTTGGTTAACAAACCACAAACTGTTTTAAGGTAGCAACTGTGAGTCAAAAAGTAATAAAAAATCCTCTAAACAAATAAAAATCTGAACAGATCAATTTACATGTATGTCCATGCGGCGTCCCATCCAATCTGTTTCAGTTGTGATGAGAACCCGTGATATATATCCTTAAACATCAGGTATAAATTGTCCCACCATTAGTTAAAAATTATTGTCCCACCATGGGACAGGATCTATTGCCCCACCCCTCTCCCCACATCCTCTTCGTTGCTGTGCAACTGTTAGAGGTTTGCAGTCACTGGCATTCTTTCGGAGGTCCCTAGTTTTTTGAATTTGCACATGGTTTGGGCATCTGTACTGATACAAAACCTGTGCCTTGAATAATAACTTAATAAAAACTAGCTACCGTACATGTATGATTTATCTTTTTTTCAGCCTAATATGTCCAATGCTGAGAATTCTTTGAGCTATTGCAGCTTTTTAAAACAAGTTTGTTTTCAGCATGGTCAACATCCAGGCATCTAATTTCCTGCGAACCGTCATCCAATATAAACAGTAGCCATGATCTCTTCCATTTCTGCAAAAAAAAAAAATTAGAAATAAAAAAAAACGTACGAAAATATTTATACAGTCATACCCTTAAAAACGGAAAAGTTTGAAAAGTCGGACTACTTAATCTCTGACAATTACATTATAATTCCTGACACCTCCCCCTTGGAATTTTGAACGAATTTGGGGTGACTTGAGGTATTGTGATCACTGACTGAGTAACACTGGATATTAGGAATTCAGCATAATAGAGTCGCAAGGAAATTGGTGTTTTATTTTGTCAGTCCATGCCATGATGAAGGTCAAAGCACAAATGACCGATATCACCCTGGTCAAATGTTCTAATCACTGAGCTACAAGGAAACTTGTGTCTGATGAGCTAGGTTAATATGCCTTGGGCCACAAACACTGAGACATATTGCAAGAGAAAAGTTCAGTTTAGAACTTATATGTAATGAAACAGGTAAAGTTTGTTTTTCTTAATTCTTAGTCAGATCTGAAAACAAAGAATCAATTGAAGGGCTCGGAGCATAACCATCCTATGTCGAATTTTGGGTTGTTTTTCGATTTTGCCGGGATTTGCCCGAATTGTTGCATGTAAACTGCAATTCGATTGAAAGAAGATGTAATGCAACTTGCAAACCACTCCCATGGAAGGTTGGTTTCTTGGTGTACGTAAGAAAAAATGCATTTCTGGAAACACATTGTATGGTATTTTTTTGACTGATTCATCCAGAATCCAGAAATGCATTTTTTCTTACGTACACCAAGAAACCAACCTTCCATGGGAGTGGTTTGCAAGTTGCATTACATCTTCTTTCAATCGAATTGCAGTTTACATGCAACAATTCGGGCAAATCCAGGCAAAATCGAAAAACAACTCAAAATTCGACATAGGATGGTTATGCCCCGAGCCCTTCAATTTATCCCTGCAGTTTTTGCCTTTCGCCCCGTTTCGGTTCCAAAGGACACCTACCACATTTCCTAGAATAAGCGCCTGAGCGCAAACTTAAAATTTAGGAGTTAAAGGGTTAAAGAGTTAAAGGGTTAAACGAGGGGGGCGCTTATGTTTTTCTTTCAACGAACTGTGACTTTATTTTGGCTATGCACACAAAAGAACTCTGCATGTACATGGAGACAGAAATATCTGAAAGCAACTTTAATCAAAATAAACTGCACATACTGATTCCAGGCTAGTGTAGGTGAAGCTTGGAAGATCATGAATAAAGTGACAATTAGAAACAGGTTTTCCTTGTATACCTTGTTTAATAAAGTTGGTGGGAGGGGAGGGGGGCGCTTAATCGAGAGGGACGCTTATTTGCTATTATGGCTGAGAGGGAGGGGTGCTTATTCAGGGGAGGGAGCTTATTACAGCGTGGGCACCTATTCGAGGAAATACGGTGTTACCTGTCGAGTGTCATTTTCATAGCAAGCTGCTGTTTTCACTGGACTGCCATCATTTGGCGGGTTAGTGTCCGCAGCTTGTAGACACATGTTGATGGCCTTGTTTTCAATAAGATTATTTGACTCGCTATACCTCCAAGCCTAATCAAAACAGAGAAGACAAAAATTGGGATGCTGAAATTGACGTCCTCACAAAGTAACATTCAGTAGACCACAGGGACCACAAAGACCATTTCAAAGTGGTAGAGCTAAAACATCTGTACTGTTATAAGGATAGATGTACCCAATGTCCGTTTAGCTAATTTGTGCACAAGTTTGACAAGTTTCCCAAGGTCTTATGAAGTTCTTGCCTAGCTTAACCCATTGGCACCCGTGCCGGCCAAAACCGGCCATAAAAAACTCCCATGCTTCAAAACATTGCAACTTTCTCAATCGCACGAATATTGCCTTAACTGTTAGTTGTGAGCACGAAATGGAATGCCCTTTAAATTTGGGTATCAAATGAAAGAAACGTAGCGATTTTTACCAAATATGGCCTTTTGAGTTTGGACAAGAATGAAACTAACCGTTTTTAACGTCAAAGAGAAACAACAAAAATGCCCCTTTTTGCCTTCATGTTTTTTAGAGAAAATCATTGTCAAAAAACCAAACTTCAACCATCATAACGAAATTCAGTCCTTTTTCTAGCTTAGAAATGACTTTTTTTGTTCATATTCTTCTCCCGAACGTAGATACAGCCTTTTGTTCCTGACCAGTGCATTCGGGCCTTCCCGACATTTTCAACATCTTGAGCGCATTGCATGCTGGGAACTAACGAGAATTTTTGACAGCGCCCGTTCCTTCCCCCAATTCTTTCATCTACAGCCACTCCGACCTACCGCCAAAATTTCCTGCTCGTGGCGGTGGGTCGAGAAATTCATCAAAAGTCGAGTCCGAAAGGTACTAAGTGTTCGACCGGCCAAATTCCCAGTTCGTCGAGTAACAAGCCAAATTCAACAACAAAGTACATCACCTTGCTCGATTCTTTGAGAAAGTGGACTCTTAGCTACCGTCACGCTTAATGATGCTCATCAGGCAGCCGCTAAAGATGAAAAATGGCTGTAAATTTAGCAGAAATCGCAAGCAAACCCAACTTGGGCCATTGTTGTCGCTTCACAGATAAAAAATAGCTACGTCAAAATGACGTTTTCAGAAACCTTGAGCCTCCAGTGGCTTAGGACAGCACCACTTTTCCCTGGTAGTTCAAATAAAGAGTCACAAATTGCTATTCATCGTTTATAGGTGGAAAATCACTCCGAAAATGTAAAAACCTACGGTAGTCAATGGGTTAACAATACAACCTTTCATTGCGAAACCCACTACCGGTATTAGGCTACTATTCATAACGCACTGAGGTTCTACTCTTTACATGCGGATATGGCTATGGAATGAATCTCCAGGTCTCCCAGGTCTCCCGTATGAGTCACCAGATCTCCCAGATAAAAGCAACTTGTCCAAAATCCCAAGAATTTCGATTTGTGGCTGCATTTTCGTGCAAGTTTCATCCTGCTGTCTGCCACAAATGTTTAACGGAAACCATCATTGCGACATACAGTGTAGCTGATTGGATTAACGTTAAAAAACATGCTCCCTGAAACGGAATTTAGGCATGGTTTTCATTTGGAGAAAGCAAGTGGGTGCATTGATTTATTTTAGGGGCGTGAAGCGGGTAAATAAAAATATAAGAGATGGGGAGGGACTGATGCACAAAGAAAAACTGTCTAGATTTCAGATCTGGTTCCATTGCCAAGTGAAGAAGAAGAACTAAAACTCAATGAATAATTATGAGTCAGGGTAAATTCACCTGATTTCTTCCTTGTCCATGGCAACTGTATAACTCAACATCACTACCCGCAGCCTTTTCCATAGAATCAACACACAGTCCAGTGACACTTGACTTAAGCTGAACAGTACCTCTGTAAGTTGAGAAGGAGTTGAAATTGTCTTAGCTATTATATTTTTAACAAAATCTGTAAATCCGAATGCTGATACAAACCTAATAAGAACACCCAGGAAAGAATTTTTATTTTAGGTAGATTTTTCTTCAATTGTAGCCCAAAGTGTAAAATTTTGACCTAGTGTAGAATGGCTAAGAAAGAGAGGAGGAATGAACTTGGTTGGGGGTGCTGGGCTGATAAAGGAGGTCAGATGTGGAACTTTTGATCATGATCTATGTGCAAATGGGCACGGAAAGGAAGTGAAATGATTTGATGTGTAATCAATGTACGGCCAAAACAAAATGGATGACACTTGCTGTTTTGAAGCTCAGTTGGATTTTTTGTAGGATTTTTTGTAGGACTTCTTTTGGCCTTTTATGCAGGTTAAAGCATCCGTGTGCCTTAATTTCCACAGTATTTTTATGTCCCCTTTTAGCTTTTACCGCATTTTACATCACAATGTCTTTCCGCTAGTTATCACGTGACCTCAGCTAAAACCGATACTGCAAAACATGTATTACTAACATAATTTTCCATATGGCTCTCAGAAATTCGACGGACAACTTTGGGTAACACCGGGTTACATCACGGAACCTCTGATCACTGCTGTTAAACTCAGAACCTACTAGAGCACTCGTCCCAACACCTCCTACCAAACAGGATTGCTGTAAGAGTTGGCACAGTAAACTTCAGCCTTGTGGAATCTGTGAGTTTAGTTTCCTTAGTTTCACGGATCCCTCTGCCACTGGAGCTGATGCTGCTACAGTTACTGTAAAAAAAATTGTTAATAGTACCTTTCCACTGCACGTGAATCTATTTTGGCTTTTGCCATAGATGTTGTTTGTCCTTGTAAAGCATGCAGGGCTTGCGAAGCACTTTGACGTCTTTGCCGAAACTCTGTCTCCAAGGCCGTTATCTTGCTGTCCAAGCTAGACAATGTCTGGTTAATCCTCTCATGTAGAGCTTGTGTGAGTACCTTGGCGGATGACTTTCCTTCACTGACCTGAGAGCTTCAAACAAATTGAACGAAACAGTCCACGATTACTAACAACATAAAATAAAATATTTCTAATATGGTTATTTTATAGTACTTAAAACCAGAAATTTATACTGACATTTGTTACTAAGAAAATTCATGATCAAAAGTAATGTTGTTTTCGAAGTGCATCAAGCTTTGCTTTTGATTGTACAAATCCTAGTTCCCATTTACTCAGTGTTCAATAACTGTCAGTTCACATCCCTTCCTCTGTATCTCCTCCTTCTGCATTCTGGCTAGAAACAAGGGGTATTCAGCCAGATTGAGCAGGGTTATTGTTATTACAATCTATTCAGTACGCATTATCCGGGTGTCTGTATTAAGTGGGCTAATTTTTTCAGTAAGAGAAAATATATGACGTTTTCATACAGTGGTATATAATCAGGACAAAGAAAATTGTCTGGTATAAGCGAATCTCCATATTAAGTGGGTGTCTGTAGAGGCAGTTCCACTGTAAAAGCATATACATACAACAATTCGTCACCAAATAGCAAACTTAGAGAAAAGTCATCATTTTGTGACAATCGCATCTCAGATAATCAAAACAAATAAACACAGAGAGAGTAAAAATGCAAACCTTAAATGATCAATTTGCTCTTGAAGAGAGGAACTCAGCTTTGATGCTAGCTAAAAAAATAACAAAGTAGGTTAAGAAATAAAAGAAATTTGCAAAGTATAGCTGCAATCCAAATTAAATGAAAACTAAGTAGCTGACCGTTCATAGCATGTAAATCAGATCTAATCAAAAGCCTTAAATAATTAGATAAAGAGAACACCTCAATACAAATTTTACAAATACTCACTCCCCCACCACTCCACTGACCACATTCTTGGATGCACCTTTAAAAGGCATCTGGTGTACCTGTACAGGCCTGCAATATGATCCAAGCCTACATATGATCCCCAAATTGACCTCCAAATGATCCCTGGACCAGTAATGATCCCAAATCGGACTGCAAATGATCTTAAGAAATGGTCCCACAAAAAATCAGGAATGGTGTGGACTCCATGAAAAGTCCACAAAAGAAAACAAGGAAATGACACAATCCTCAGGCAAAAAAGTAGCAATAAACACCAGTAAACATACTATGCCAAATAACAAAATTAACAAGGCAGTATATAATATTTGGCAAAGAAAAGGAAATGAATCATTTACTATGCTTACACAGCGTCTGTCTAAGCTCTTATTAATAGTATTTTTTTAATTTCCTGCGCACTATGGAAGCTTAAGGAAGTGCACAAGTAATGTGTCAGTTTCAGAAAATTATGACACCTTTGTGATTTATATTCTTTCATTTGAAAATACATTTTACTTCACAATTTACTCAAGATTGCTTTAAGATTTTAAAACTCTGTTTTAGAAATGTTAGATGAGATACGAAAATTTGATAATTTGCATGTGGAAATTTTTTAATGCATGAGAACAAACTTGACAAAAAATACTGTTGTGCAAAAGCGACTGCTACATGGTAGAGAACACAGCTCATGATTCAGACGAGTTTCTGTTTGCTGTTTGCCCTTATGCTTAAACTGTGGGATTAGACCAATTTTGATGTATTAAATACTACCTTGGCTATGGGGCTTAGGGGAATAAAACAAAAGGCCCTAATATTCATCTGTGAACCTCAATGTCATTTCTTTTGCTTTGTCCCCTAAGCCTCATACATGTAGTCAAACTAGAATTGTAACATCAAAATCGGTCTGTTTTTAAAATGATTTTCAAAAACTTTTAAACTTGCTGCCATTATATATGGCTCACCACTTGACTTAGCCTACATTTCTCAGTTCTTCTTGGAGCTGTGGCGTAGATTATTTAAGGCCGAACATTTGATGATAGTGGGCATGATTTGACCAGCATCACAAGTGCTTTGACCAAATTATCATCAAACCAGTAGTTCAATTTCAATCTTCTCCTTTCTTTTTTGAAAAACTTGTAAATGTCATACATGTAAGTGGCCCAATCTTTTAAATTAATTTTCTTGTGCTTGCAAAGAGTATTAAAATTCCAGTCTCCTCTTTCTCTCATTTGATCTTGGGTTTCAAAGATGTATTGCAAAAAAAACAACTGACAACAATTTCAATGGACTGACAAGAGGATTTGTCAGTAAAACTGAGATCTCTCCTGGGTTAACTGGATTTTAGTTGTACTCTTAAAATTTACTTTGTATTATTAACCCTATTTGGAAAATGAGGAGAGTCACACAATTTATACACATTTTATGTGTTTTAATCATAGAAAAAAAAACATCTAGTACATTAAATGTATTTTACAGTTTACAGGAAAATTACTCTGTTGCACTGAGCTGCTGCATATAATTATTTATTTGTAAGTTTTAAAGTTGCGAAATAGTTTGCTTGCAAAGCATTTAAGCAATGACTATATGAGAATAAATATATGAAAATCATATATTTGAACTGGATTAATGATTTAATATGTGAATGAGCATCACAGTTATGAACACTACCTAAGCAGTAGTGATTAAATAGACCCTGAAAAAAAAATCAAGCTTGTACGGGATTCAAATCCCCGACCTCTGCAGTACTGGTGCAAGTGCTCTACTGACTGAGCTAACAAGCCATCTGGGAGCTGGTCATTTTGCTGGTTCATAATATACCCGTGAGTGGTGAATATATGAGAATGAATATATGAAAATCATATATTTGAACTGCGGATTAATGATTTAATATGTGAATGATCATCACAGTTATGAACACTACCTAAGCAATAGTGAAAATAAAGCCTCACATATTAAATCACTAATCCGCAGTTCAAATATGGTATATGATTTTCATATATTCATTCTCATAATTCACCACTCACGGGTATATTACGAACCAATTGCAACAAAATGACCAGTTCCCAGATGACTTGTTAGCTCAGTTGGTAGAGCGCTGCACTGGTATGAGGCAACCATTTCTGGTTAGGGGATCATTTGCGGCCCAATTAGGGGATCATTTACGGGCCTGTACACACCCATCATCAAAAAGAGGGATTAAAAATGACTTAAGCACCCCAAATAGCACTGAAAGCATGTAATCATAGATCTATGAAATCTTTTTTTCTTTAAACAGAACTGATGAATTCAAAAGTTTGATAATCCTCTCATCAACAAATCAATCTAACTGCAGCAGGGTCATAAGATTGGCCCCACTGTGCAACCAGTTTTTGTCAGTAAAAAGTTGGAGAAAGACTTTAGGCCTAAGGAAGCCAAGCTGTCTATTGTTAATCAGCAATGCATTGTTTATCATTTTTCATGTGATCTGTGTGATGCAGATTATGTCGGTTACACAACCCGACACCTTTTCCAACGTGTTGCTGAAAACAAATATTCGGCAATTGGCAAACATCTCGCTGAAGCACACGGTGGCAGCAATCTTTTGAATAAAAGCCTTTTTAAGATTGCTAAGAAATGCCAAAGCAAGTTTGATTGTTTAGTGTTTGAGATGCTTTTTATCAAGAAACTCAAACCTAATCTCAATGTGCAAACAGACTCCATATGTGCTAAACTTTTTGTCTAGTTAAAGTTATTTATTTCTGTTACACTTCTTAATCAACTATTGTTCTTTTAGTATTTATATGCCCTAAAGTTTTATCATTTTTTTGACTTGATAATGGCATTACGTTAACGTCGACACGTTGTCGAATTAACTTTTTAGCTTTTTTATCTTTTTATCATGTTTTTTAGAAATATTATATCACAATTTTTTATAGTGAAATGTTTTTCAAAATGTTAACTTCAGAAAATGTTCCCAATGAAAATTTGTATACCCGTAGTAATGCACAAGGCATTGCATTAATTAATGCAAGTAAGAAGTATGTAGAGACAGGGGGAAGGGGGGGGGGGGGGTACATGTACTTGGTCCCTGTTTGGGTATAGGGGTGCCGATGGAGGGGTTTGAAACCCTGACCCTGTTTAACCATACCCGCTATTTTATAATAATAGCACCAATATCTTGTCCTGAAAAATGATCTAATGTCGACTAACAACCTGCTATATCAAACCAGATAAAAGTCTGCTATTCTGCATTGCTTAATACTCGTAACTTGACAGTCTTGCAGCCATACCCTGTCTAGAATAGGTCCAGACCCTGATTAGAACAGACTTGCTTGAAATTATATACCCCCACCCCCCACAGGCTTTCATTTTGAAGTTAAGTTAATAACAAACAGTTGTTTGTATGCTGGGGGCACAAAGTTGCCCCCAAGCATACATACAACTGTAAAATTTCTCGTAGGCTAAAATTCTTAAGCTTAACTTTGCAATAATATTATTTTGAAAGATACATCTCCCAAGGATGGTTTTTTTTATTAACTTTTTGATGCTCTTTCTAGCAGTACGGTGTGGACAGATTGCCTGTATCAAAAGTTGAAAACACTGTGGAAAGCTACATGTAAGGTTTATTGATCTGGGGCCGGTTCCTGAAAGGTGTAATAACTCTATTCCAGGAATAAATCTGCCTTATTCCAGGAATACCTTTTGGAATAAGGCAGATTTATTAATGGGATAGAGTTATTACACCTTTCAGGAACCGGCCCCTGCAAAGACCAATCAATTGCAACACTAATATTGACTGACAGTGCCAAGTACTTTGTAGCTTTAATTAAACGTACCTCGTATCTTCTTCTAACAAATAATGTCCCTGAGATGAAGAATATGGCAGCCCATGTGAGAACACATAGCACCAATACGAATTTCTTCTGAAACGAGGGGAAGAAAGTTTTTTGGGAGGCCATAAAATAATAGATTCTCCAGTCCAAACTGGATACAAAGAGACTTGTAAGGAATGCCCAGTTTACTCTGGTCCACTCGAATTTGACGTACGAACTGCAGAAGATGTCTCATAAAACTTGGAAAAGCGGAGAACCTGCTTGAACGTTGGTCACTTGAGCTGAACAAACCACTCACTGTAAAATAACACGTCAGAAAATAGGAACTCGGCCGTGACGATTCGTGTTAAATTCATTATTGCTGTTTTGTGAAATCACGTGGAAAACACACTGTTTGGTTAGTCACATCAGGGGTACAATGGATCCAATCCTCTTCAAGTTACAAAAAAGGCGGCGTTGTGTGGGAAATCCTTCGATAACAAGGACCGCAACAAAAGCGTGACAATGGACTTCAAACAACTCACCTCACGGGGGAGGAGAGCGTGAGGTTTGGGTTTTTCATCACAATGAGTCTATTGTAGCCTCCCACCGCCTCCCACGCAGTCGTTTTTGGGGGACTCGTATTTCACCTCCTCTCCACTAAGAGGGGAGTTAGTGGGAAGGAGGTCAAATAAGAGTCCCCTAAAAACGACTGCATGGGCATGGGAGGCTACAATAGGGCCATTTAAACGGGAGGAAATAAGACGCGTCTTATCTAAGACGCGACTTAAATAGGACGCGAACTGTACCGTTTATACCTTCGCGTCCTACATAAGACGCGAAGGTCTCGTATAAATGGTTCGCGTCTTATTTTTGATGCAGCCTCGCTTACCCGCCAAGATGGAGCGCTGTAGCAAGAAACAAAAGCGTGCTGTCCTGTTATTTTAAGAAGAGACTTTCTCAGAGATTTTTTTCTTATGAAGACCACGCCGTAGCATACAAAGAAATCAAAAGAAATCCGAGAAGAGTCGGAAGTAAGCGATATAAGGATCGGTACGACTGATGGCAGGTTAAAGAAGGAAGTTGCTGAATTCACTTTTGGCTCTCCCGGCCATCTTTTGCAAAGCTTTGCAAACAATTACGCTATCTAATCAGAAGACAAGCTCATGTTGCTGTCGTTTTTCTGCAAGCGCACTTGCAGTTCACGTCTTATTTAGGACGCGAAACCATTTATACGAGGAAGTTCACGTCTTAATTAAGACGCGGACAAAATAAGAACAGCTGAAAACCCTGTTCTAAGATAAGACGCGTCTTATGTAAGACGCGACTTAAATAAGACGCGAACGCTTATTTTGTACCATTTATACGATCAGTTCGCGTCTTATTTAAGTCGCGTCTTACATAAGACGCGTCTTCTTTTCTCCCGTATAAATGGCCCTAATGAGTCTGTGAGGTGATTGATTAGCGAAAGGTTTTGAAATATTCGAGGTTCTCAGATTTGACCTTTTGATCCAGGGCCACCAAAGCAAAGGCACTGGTAACGAGAATGATTGAAGGAGAAAACCAAGATGGCGGAGAATTCAACAGGAGGATGTAAAGTTTCTAAATGACCTTGGTATGGCGCTCACAGATGACCAGTGGGTCAGGCTGTTCAATGTGTCGGATCCACGGAGAGCTTTTGCCGGTCACACTCTATACAAAGTCACATCTAAGGTAATGAATTACCACGCAGTATCCAAGCAAATCCATTCACGGCTGGAATATTTTGCGTGTTCCTGTGAAATGTTTCATTTTTTTTCTCTCATGAGTTTCCCTCTCAGAAACATGTTATGGCAAGATTTCCGTACAAATCTATGCATTGATTCTGAATACATTTGTTTACAAACTACCCGTTTGTTAAAGAGAATTTCTGAGATAACACTGGGGCATGCATGTAAAAAATTTGGATCAACTATAGACGTAATGCGGTTCAACCTCGGTGTAAAAACCTGTGAAACTCACGAATGACGTAAAACAAAGAAAACAAAACATTCTGAATAACAGCGTACAGCAAAACAATATCTCATAAAACAAAGAAAACCTCGCCAGGTTTTTACACCAGTGTAAACCCCATACAGGGCCACTTTGCTCCACCTCATTTACATGTCTCGGAGACTTTTGTAGAACGAAGCAAACAACTATGGACAATATTACCATATGGACAATATTACCATTATTCTTAGAATAATGGTGTAATAAAAATACGTTTTTATGCAAATAAGTGGCCCTGTATTCTGTTGTTTAGCCAAGAATTTAATAAGCTAAGTATTATAAATGTATGAGGCTGCATGGAAATCTTTAAAGGCATCTTCAATTTGGCCTTGCAGGTGTTTCCAAAGGAATTTCCAGAAGGAGCCACTGAGGTTTGTGCATTTTCGAAAGTAAAAAAAGTTAAGCTTAAGTGAACGTTCTCTGGCTAAAAATATTAAAAATTACAAGCTTTCAACCGCCTAAACTGTGGTCTTCAACAGGCAAAATGATAAATGAACTACATGTAAAATTCTTAGAATAATGGTGTGATAAAAATAAGGATTACAAAGTGTTAAGAATTGATAGCTGAGTTAATCTTTTGTCTCACGATTGAGTCACAAAGATGTGGATTGCGACGTTTCGACCGCTATACTGCTGGTCTTCATCAGGCGATAGTGTCAACTGGTTGCGTGTGAGAATAAGAAGGACCGTGGCTGGTCGTGATTGGTGCGTTTCGATCCTCGCTTAGGCTGTTGTTGATTGGAGGATTTTGATCCTTGTCGTTCAGACTAGCAATTGTCCCATCAGCGGTCCGCTTTGGTACTGATCGGCTGTTGTTGTGTTGTTTGATCGTGGGCATCCATGCGTCAGGAATGTCAATTCCACTGTCCCTGTTTATGTTGTTAGGGTGAAGTCTTATGTGAATAGCCTCTTTAACCCTACGGGTGTACCAGTGTGGGTCTCGGTCAATAAATTTAACTTCGTCCCAGAGTGGATAATGTCCGGTCGCATTGCTATGTTCTGAAACGGCGGAGGATTGGGTTCAAGTAAGCTGTATGTCTCTATCGTGTTCCTTAATCCGTTCATGCATAGATCTTCCCATCTCTCCATTATAAACCTTACCACATTCGCAGGGAATCTTGTAGACTACTCCATCTTGTTTTACTGGATTGACAATGTCCTTAGGTTGCACTAGGTGTGATCTAAAAGTTGTGTCAGTCTGTATGCCTTGTTGTTGTAGGCAACGGCGAAGAGCCTCTGATGTGCCTTTGACATATGGCAGAACCACAGTAGATTTAATTCCGGGTTCAGGTTCTTTAGTGGTTGTTGGTCCCTTGGTTTTCGTAAGATTTTTACAAACAAAAACGGATAACTGTTGGAAACAAGGACCACATCTTTGTGACTCAATCATGAGACAAAAGATTAACTCAGCTATCATTTGAAACCACGATGACGAACACCTTTCATAATATTGTGTTAAGAATTGTTGTTAAAAACAATGCGGTATTGTCCAGGGAGTGGGCAAGAGTTATTGTCTGCATTAGGCATGACGACAGTGTGCCAAGATTCCAGAAACTTCTTAGTGCAGAAATTTCGTTTGTCAGTGATTGACGCAAGACCAAGCATGATTGGCAATCCTAGAGCCTTTGGCCACTGTCTTAACATTCCTTACATACTCTTTTTTCATGTGGGTTAGCCCTGTCGTTGCTAATCTATGTACGGAAGATATTGAAGAATTAGCATTCTCTCTAGCTGTTCCTCCAAAAGTGTGGAAATAATATGTTGACAATAACCTTTGCATTATTAAGAAAGATGAAATCCCAGCCTTCCACAACATACTCTACAGTTTTGATCATACACAAGCCAGGCTAAAACATGAACAACAGTAGCAAGCATGCTTTTAAATTCACATTGCAATCCATGTCCATCCTTACCATCCATAGCCAAGGGCACAGAGTTCTTTATAGTTTCACTGCACTAGAAGAGTGGTGCCAATATTATTCTGCCTTCACTAACTCATTTACTTCGTTTATGTATTCATTTTCTTATTTTATTTGTATGCATGTTATTTGCTATAATTGTATTCATTATAGTAATTTTTTACTGTAAAGACTGTCCAAGTGTGTACATTATTAAGTTGTAATTAAGGCCTCTTTCTGACTGTTGTGCATATTTTATCGAATAAATGTGGTCACCCATTGCAACTAGTTTAGCTTTATAGTTTATTCGTTGAGCTGTTACTATATGTATATAATTTTAAAATTAACATGTATACCATTACATTTTTGTAACCTTTACGGTACAGTACAAATAAATGTTGTAAGTGTTGCTGCTGTTAATGCAGTGGTACTGGACCCTGAGGAAAGGGCACAAAAAACTATGCTGACAAACAAACTAGAAAATCTGTCTAAAACAAAACTTAGTGAAAAAAATTTAAACAGGACGACAGGCTGACATGCAAGTCATCATCAGCAAGCTCATGTTGGACATACTACTCCTCCATGGTCTTCCATCCAAACTCCGACTTGTCTTTTAAAAGGATTAATTTCTGCCTCTCAGCTGGCAAAGACGTGCTTCGGACAACAAAGCTTTGGGCTTATCACTTGTATTGGTATCAACTGAAAGTGGAATTTAACTTCATTCAGCAAATCCTGAAGCTTTGTGTTGAATTTGTACTGAATTTCCCATCCGCTCAAATGATAGCCTGCGTAGCAAGCGTTTCTGTTTGGTTTCCTAGCAAAGATGTTTTGCCTGTGCGAAAAATGGGACCAGAGCAAAAAAATGAAAAAAGAGTGGGGAGGGGGAGAGGAGGGAAGGAAACGCTTGCAGACAAACCCCTGGATTTTGAAAACCGCCCACTTGGCTTGTCATGAGCACACTCAGTGAGATTTCATGCTGTCAACGGCTGTCATACGACCAATGCAAGCTTTGTAATTGCAATTTCAAAAAAAAGTCTTTTCGATCCATCGAAAAGAAAGGACTGCAAGGGAGAAGTTTTAGCACTAATCCACTAGGAAGTTGGCCTTGAGGTGGTAAAATGTGAGAGCTGAATGTGAGAAGTATTCAAGTCACGTTTATAATCCCCGTGCTCGCAAGATTTGATATCTTAAATCACTGTATTCATTCATCCAGGAATCGATACAAGGTAAATTTAGGAAGTCAACTCCGACAAAGTCAACTCCAGTAAAGAAGCGTTTGCTGGACATGCCAGAGGGAAGAAGTGCGATCCGCAAATCGGTTCGAGTGTTGTCCACTGGTGTACTGGCAACTGTAGAATACCAGACCACTATTGTTTACCTCGGTTGGCGTTCTCTGAAGAACAAAGCAGAAAACAGTACACGCAAAGGTTTCACGCTATTCTTATTCAATGATATGCAGTTGAGCTCCAGTTTCTGAGTATAGATAATCTTCCTGAAGGCGGCCTCCCAGTCAAAGTTCTCTCAATGAAATTATCATAAAGCGAGTTGCCTTCCTTTTTGAGGGATTTTGACGAAGCTTGGCGTGTGCTTCTTCAGCAGAACCAAACAGAAGACGGTATTTTTACTCTCGATGTCTCGTTCTTTTTGTAATTCGGGACTAAATCCCTGTTTGGCGAGAAAATTTAAAGCTTTGTGTAGACTTGCTTCAAACACGTCTTTGATCGACACATGTCAATATGTGACCAGAGGTAAGCCAATCACAAGCCCCATTCGCTGGCGAATGGGATTTTCAAAATCCAGGGGTTTGTCTGCAAGCATTTCCTTCCCTCCTCTCCCCCTCCCCCTTTCTTACATGTTTTTGCTCTCGTCCCATTTTTTGCATGGCCAAAACTTCTAAAACCCCGTTCCTTGGCCTTTCTTTGCTCTGAAACTACACGGAAACACTTGCTACACAGCCTACTCAAATGACTTTGGCTCCTCTTGTCGTAGCTTCTTTATCTCTCGTAACTGCTCATCAGCCGCCTCGACACCAGATTGTTTGATGCTGTCCACAGAATCAGCTACTACTTAGAAAACTGCTCTGATAAGGCCTTACTGCTGTCAGCCAATAACTTATTTGTAAACAATTGAACCTCTTGCGAGACCAACATGATCAGAAAAGACACGAAAGTTGTTAGCGAAAAAATTCAAACAGGAAGACTGGCTGACGTAGAATGACAAGAATCTCCTGCCAAGACACCTAATTAGTCCTGAAGCACCCCATGAGAACATGCGACCATCAGATGTCGTTCTGTCAGAATATTAATTTCTGAATTCGTTCCTGTTTCACTAAACCATGAGAAATTACATTTCTTATCCCTTTAACTCCTAAGGGGTCCCCCTTTGATGAGTAAAATCGTCTGGCATTAGACAGAGTAAAATCTATAAGTCACTCTTAGGGAGGAAAGGGTTAAGGGAGATAGCTTTTTAAGGGAGATAGTTTTTTAACCCTTTAACTCCTAAGGGGTACCCCTTTGACGAGTAAAATCGTCTGGCATTAGACAGAGTAAAATCTATAAGTCACTCTTAGGGAGGAAAGGGTTAAGGGAGATAGCTTTTTAAGGGAGATAGTTTTTTAACCCTTTAACTCCTAAGGGGTACCCCTTTGACGAGTAAAATCGTCTGGCGTTAGACAGAGTAAAATCTATAAGTCACTCTTAGGGAGGAAAGGGTTAAGGGAGATAGTTTTTTAACCCTTTAACTCCTAAGGGGTACCCCTTTGACGAGTAAAATCGTCTGGCGTTAGACAGAGTAAAATCTATAAGTCACTCTTAGGTAGGAAAGGGTTATTGATGTCTTTGGCTGTGATGTCAATCTTCCTGGAATTTCAGATTGGCTATTACCCTGTAACATTTAAAAGAGAGAGACTTAAACTTAAAGAATACTAATTAAGATAAATACAGAAGACTATAACATTGGATGGCCTAACAGAAGCCCTTATGTGTGTTGTATTTCATTGTAATAGATAGCAGTGTGGCGAAGATTTAGTGACTTCAAGAAACTACATCATGAGCTATTAAAGATCTACAGCCATAAACACATCAAAGAGGAAGAATTCCCACCTTTCCCAAAGGCCAAATTCTTTGGTAGGTACTCATTCGGTATATTATTAAATGTAGATGAGTTTCATCCTGAATTCATGAACTCAGTTTTCCCCTACCGCACTTCATGTACATATTCACTAATTTTAATTTGAAAGTGAATATAAATTTGTAAATTTAATGTTCAATTTTAATTCAATGGGAAAAACCTACATTAAATCATCAACTTTATCATGTTAATTTAAAACTTTCTTTGTAATAGTATACATTGTGAAGTTTGTCATGTTTCCTTTTGTTGTTATAGCTAATTAACATTCTGACTGTGTACACTATAAATTCAACTTTGTATTCTGTGTATTGAAGAAGACAAGATTTGTTGAAACATGTTTAAAAAAATGTTGTGAATTTTATATTCATATTATATCTTCATTATCAATGATAAATCAATCAATTAATCAATTCTCAGGTAATCATTCAATCAATAAATCAATCAACCAATCAATTGGTTATCACAGACAACCATCAATCAATGAATGTCCTCTCTTCATAGGTCGTTTTGAGGAGGGTGTGATTGAAGAGAGAAGGAAAGCTGGCTTGGAGCTCTTGAATTTTGCTGGAAACATTCCAGATCTTTTTACAAGCCAACCTTTTGTGAAGTTTTTCGAGGTAGTTGGGAAATATTACGTTGTGTTATTCCACTCTCTATGTATAATACTTAACATACCGTAATTTTGTGTATGTTTTTCTCTTTTCTCTTTTTTTACTCATTACAATCGACTTAAAATCTGCAACATTTATAATATACTTATAAGTTAGTTTTTTAAAACCTCTTCTGAATAGTGTTAAGGTGGCTTACTACAGTTTTATAAGGGCTCAAAAGATGTATACCATAAATAGGCGTAAATTTAATTTTTTTGGCATCAATATTCTAACAAAAAAGAAAAACCACTATATCAGACCATTGCTGCTTCAGATTACCATTTGGGAAGTTAAAGGAGCACGGAACACAAAGACCGGGCCCGTTTAAATAGGGGGCCTGGGAACAAGCTGGGAACGTCCGGTTTA
>JAEMWC010000560.1:422500-430000 GCA_016490735.1 Pachyseris speciosa | reverse complement strand
GAAGTGAACATGTACTTTTATAATTGTTTCGTTGGTCCGACGACGTAGCGTCTCCGCTCGTGTTACTCAAAACAGAGTTGTCAAGAAAACACAATTTTCTTGACGGTAGAATACTACGGTTCCTAAGCAGGAACTTTGTATCTACTCTCAATAAACTTGATAAACATTCTGCTCTCTTGAAAAGACTGAAATGGGAAACCAATGGAAAAATTTTTCTTACAAGCGCCATGTTTATTGTTTTTGTAGGGTTTTCCTTTTAACACTCGCGTGATATTCCCGGGCGTTGCTGACGATATCTTGTGCGTGTGTGTGTGCGTGGATGAACCAACAAAAAAAAGGCTCTGAAAAAACTGTAGTAAGCCACCTTAAGCTGACTGTAATTATGTTTACATGTATAACTAACTGGAAGTGCTTTATGCAAGTGTGTGAAAATTAGAAGTTTCAAGACTAAAAGCTGTTGTTGTTGTTATAAGACAAGAAAAACACAGAGTAATGACTTTAACTTTAGCTTGAATATTATTGCTCACAGAATAGTTAGCCAGAGAGAAATAAATTAATTACATTGTATTAAATATTTATTTGGAAAGTGCTTGTCTTTGTTACAGGTGGCTAGCTGCTACTTTGCATTTTTGAAGTGGCTGCGAGGACAATTTAATAGATAATTTACTTCCAGAGAAGACAAATATTTGCAATATTTATACTGAAAAAATTAGATTATGAGCTTGAGATTTCTATGCATGCTAGTTGATTTGGGTTTTGCCTTCATCAGCCATTGTACAACAGAAATCCTGAACTCATAATCTAATTGTTTATTAGTATAAATCTACTAGCGTTCTATCATGAATGCCGTTCTCTGATTGGCTACGCTACTCACTATCTATTCTGTGATAGATAGTGAGTAGCGGTTGTCAACAAAATGGCGGCTGCTTCTTCGCATTTTTGAAGTGTCTGCGAGGAGGATTTAGATAATTTACTTGTTTAGTTTTGAACAACTAGAAGATTTATACTAAAACAATTAGATTATTCGCTCTCAATTTCTATCACGTGATACCTGATTCGGGCTGTGCCCTCATCAGCTATCACGCGATAGAAATCTCGAGCTCATAATCTAATTGTTAACTAGAAAGTATGATACAGGAGGGTGTGGCTTTTCCTATAATAACCTATTATATATGCTCAATTTCAGGGGGGACTCCCTGATAGTCCAATTCGCAGTGACAGTGTTGCAAGCAGAGAGGACAGCTCATCTGGCACAGAAAGTGATAGCCCTCGAATTATCCCAGCCATCCAGGAAGGTACAAATTCTGATAATGCAGCTGTACAGACTGGCCAGCAATGCTCATCACCACCCTGCTCCTCAGGCAATGAAAATGGTAGGGTTAATCATTAACTGCAGTATCAAGAATGAAATGATTGAGTATTCTGCTTGGCCCTACAATGCAAATCTCTGTAAACTTGCTCTCCTTTGGCATGCAGATAGTAGTCATGTCAGAAATGAAGTTCTGCATTTTATTATTTTGGTCTTGTGAGTTCTGGAATTAAATGATTGAGCTTGGACATGATTTTTTGCCAGAAACTCTGACAGAAAAAACAGGTCGGAACAAAAATTAACTATCTTTATTTTGGCTTGAGTTGAGCTCAGTTTCAGGCTTACGTCACAATTTTTCTAAAACCCTACTCTCAAGATAGCAAAATAAGTACTTAACTTCACTGATTTCTAACTCGATTACCAACTTCTGTGCCAGATTAGGGCAGAGTGGAAGGTCTAACGGTGATATACATGTATATTTCTTGTGGAAAACCCTTGACGAAATATTCTGAGATTGTTATTTTGACTGTTGCTACCCTCTAACACATTATTGTAGTTATGGGGGTGACTATTGAGGTCATTTTGACTATTGCGATAGTATTGCAATTATTATAGTAGAAATACTATTGCGATAGTTAAACTATTGTGATGCGAGAGTTTACTGTTGTAAGTATTATACATGAATGGGCATAGATCTTTGATGATAAATTGCAGTCTTGACTAATTGCACCAGAGATTGCTTTTGCTCTGCTTGAATTGTGTGTCAGTGTGGCAGCAAATAACTTTGAAAGACCCTGCTGACCTGAATGAGTAGTTTGCTTTATAGAAGCTGTGGCATCTAAGCATTCTGAAAAAGAAAAATGTTTTTAATTAATTGTCTAAATTAATCCGTGTACAGTCTGGCTTGCCGCGATTAGCTCTTCGCTATTTACAAGCCAGCCTACTAATAACTGTCTAATTTAAACAATAAAACTTGAAACTTGAAACTTGTAGATATGTGCTGTGTTTTCTTCGCACATGATTGGTTAGGTTTGTTGTATTTCCGCTATATTTTGATATCATTCCGCCAGGGCACAACTCGCATTCAACTCTGGTCTTATCCACAGGGCTGTTTTCCTTTACAACGCCAAAGTGTGGCCATATGCTCTCCTTTCCTTTCTTGTTTGGCACTATTTCAAAAGACTCGCTCCCATCTGCCATGTTTGTTACACAGCAACTGCCCTTCCAGGAAATTCTCCTAGAGGGGGATCAACAAAATCCTTGAACTGCCATTTTGAATGCAGAGAAGAACCTGGAGATGAATTTTAAAAAAAACTTCAGGAAGTTTGTTTCTCAAAATAATCTCAGACAGACCAGAATCAGCAGGACAGGCATAATTTATTCAATCAATGAAAATGCTACAAGAGATCAGCTATTATAAATTTAAACTATCAATAATAATAATAATAATAATAATAATAATAATAATAATAATAATCACAAGTCTCAAATCTATCTAGCCGAGCACAGATGCTCTACTAATTGGGGAGACTAAATCAAATCAACTCTAAATAAATCAAATCAAATGAAATGTTGGTTTTTGGGGAGAGGAGAAAACCGGAGCACCTGGAGAAAAACCTCTTGGAGCAGAGTAGAGAACCAACAAACTCAGCCCACATATGACACTGAGTCCGGGAATCGAACCCAGGCCACACTGGTGGAAGGCAAGCACTCTCACCACTGCGCCAACCCTGCTCCCCATAGTTATGGAAACTATCACAATTATTATCGATTGTTAAACTTGCAGTCGATGTATGAAGAATGATCCTCGCAGTTGTGAACGCAATTTATGCAATTGCGAAAAGAAGCCTGAAAAAAAAATTTTCAGGACTTCAACGGGGTTTGATTTCATTTGATTTCATTTCTGCAGTTCATATATGATTCAATTCATATATCATTCACACTCATTTCTTTCACGGGAACATAAGAACCCACAATTGACCTGCTCCCAACATCAGTGGCTTCATAGCTCAGTTGGTTAGAGCATCGCACCGGTAATCGCGAGGTCACGGGTTCGAACCCCGTTGAAGTCCTGAATTTTTTTTCAGGCTTCTTTTCGCAATTGCATAAATTGCGTTCACAACTGCGAGGATCATTCTTCATTTGATTTCATTTCTGCAGTTCATGTATGATTCAATTCATATATCATTCACATTAATAATGGCATTGAGCAAATCAAAAGATTGATAAGCTGAGAAGCCACCTTTAAAAATATAATGTAATCATGTTACGCTATACAGTCAGGGCCAACTATCTTGAACACTCTGAGAAACAGGCTGGAGTTCCTTTTTTCAAGAGTTAGTGAGAAGTTGGAAGTACTGTAGCCAGTTTCATTCAGGTTTAAGATACTTGCCAATGGGTCATTCTAACATACATGCAGCAATTATTTTGCTCAGGGTTAGGGTGGCTCACAATGATTGAAGGCAAATCTAAAAAAATGCCAGTGATTATACTTAAATGTGGAACATCTAGTTATAATATCACGTACATCATTAACACTTCACACTTATTCACGTTACTGCTGTTAGTGGTTGCATGGTCAATGCTAGACTATGGCTGAAGTTCTTCACTTTTAAATATTGACAATGTTCACAAAACAACAACAATGTCAAGTTCAGTATTACAATATGAAAAAGCTAGCACTGGGCTTTGTAAGCCACAGCTAGCACAGCTATTCTAGGCTTGCTTATACTTATTTAAACTGACACTGTATATAATAAGCTCATTTTAAGAAAACACACACAATAATAATAAGAAGAAGAAGAAGGAAAAGAGAGACCTGGGACCCATGGTGACTTATTGTAACCAGCTCCCAAGGACTTAACCAGGCCGAATATCCTGCCTGAGTCTATAATGAATGGACATAATAATAATAATAATAATAATAATAATAATAATAATAATTATAATAATTACGTTGATAGTTATATAACAAATTAACCCATTGACTACCAGCTGTTTTCACGTTTCTGAGTGATTTTCCACTTATAAACGATGAATAGCGATTTGTGACTCTTTATTTGAAACTACCAGGGAAAAGTGGTTCTGTCCTAAGGCACTGGAGGCTCAAGGTTTCTGAAAACGTCATTTTGACGTAGCTATTTTTTATCCGTGTAGCAACAACAATGGCCCAAGTTCGGTTTGCTTGCGATTTTTGCTAAGTTTACAGCCGTTTTTCATCTTTAGCGGCTGCCTAATGAGCATCATTAAGTGTGATGGTAGCTAAGAGTCCACTTTCTCAAAGAATCAAGGGAGGTGATGTACTTTGTTGTCGAATTTGGCTTGTTACTCGACGAACTGGGAATTTGGCCAGTCGGACACATAGTACCTTTGGGACTCGACTACTGATGAATTTCTCGACCTACCGCCGCATATTTTGGAATTTGTGAGCACTGAAGATGACCACAAGCAGGAAATTTTGGCGGTAGGTCAGAGTGGCTGTAGACTTAGTTTATATGTGAAAGAATTGGGGGAAGGAACGGGCACTGTCAAAAATTCTCGTTATTTCCCAGCATGCAACGCGCTCGAGATGTTGAAAATGTCGGGGAGGCTTGAATGCACTGGAACAAAAGGCTGTATCTATGCTCAGGAGAAGAATATGAACAAAAAAAGTCATTTCTAAGCTAGAAAAAGGACTGAATTTCGTTATGATGGTTGAAGTTTGGTTTTTCGACGATGATTTCCTTAAAAAATCGTGAAGGCAAAAAGGGGCATTTTTGTTGTTTCTCTTTGACATTAAAAACGGTTGGTTTCTTTCTTTCCAAACTCAAAAGGCCATATTTGGTAAAAATCACTATGTTTCTTGCATTTATTGGATATCTAAATTTAAAGGACATTCCATTTTGTGCTCACAACAGTTAAGGCAATATTCGTGCGATTGAGAAAGTTGCAATGTTTTGAAGCATGGGAGTTTTTTACTGCCGGTTTTGGCCGGCACGGGTGCCAATGGGTTAAAGCAGATAAACATAATTATAAACACAAATAAAGATGTCTACATTATGTTAGCCTGAGAAAAAAATTGGGAAAGAAAGAGATTCTTATTAAGAAGTCAAAGAGAAAACTGATGATTGTTGCTATTTTGTTGGTGATAAAGTGAAATATTTGACTACCGGTACATTATTATTTATTTTTTGTCCAAGTGATCATGAGACACAAAATGGACGTTAAGTTTTTGTTATAACTGTCATTGTACATGTACTTCTAGACTTTTGAAACAGTCCTTCATCCTATTTAATATGGCATGGGATGAAGGACTGTTCATACTTGATTGGCGCCAATTTTAGCGATCCAAAAAATGGGTCGCTGCGCTTAGACCAACCAGAGTAGCTCTTTGACTGGACTTGCGGTTGAGATTCCAACATGAAGTCGATTGCAAAAGTGATAACTGATGCTCTTCTTCCAAATGAGAGTCACGCCACTTCCCATTTTTGGCGCAAAATGCAAATAAAAACCTTTCAAGTGAGACCAGTTGACTCCGTCGCTCACTCAGCCACTTCGCGGCCTAAAAAGCTCACTCCTCTTGGCTTTTGTGCTGTAAGACTCAAGATGTAGACTTGTGGCAAGTCTAATGTACCTCAGTTCCTGTCTGAGTTCTAACTTAAAGCTTAATCCTTTTTTGTTGTGACTTTTGCAGGTGACAACCAAGATGATGCTTCTCTTGGAGGGGTGTGGCTCTACAAACAGCCTTCTCTTACAGAAGGCCTTGATAATCTCAGCTCAGACGAAGAAGGTGATGACTGCCAGGAACCAAGTGAATCAACACTGGCAACACTGGCTGAGGCAAATATTAAACAAACTGATTTAACTAGACAGTCAAATGAAAAGACTACCAGTAACCTGAATATGTCAGAAGATGACCAAGATGATGTATTTGTTACCAATAATGATGGTGATGATGATGACAATGAAGATGAAACTGAAATAACAGAGAGGAAGGAGAGAGCGAGCAGCAGTGAACCTCCTAATTGGTTGGTTAGAGCAATTTCAATATGCAGCGAAGGAGAAGACTTAGAGACGTTAGCTTCAGAAGCAGATACTGATGACCTGTCTTTTCCTCAAGCATTTTCTGATTATACTCACTGTAGTGGTGAGAAAAGAACTAGTGATGAAAAGGAATTGGTGAATAAGCATGAAGGAGATTACCCAAACTATGTGCACTTGGATACGTCAGGTAACAAAGGGCAGATAGCAGGAAGTCCGTCATCATCTGTTCAAAAAAATAGTCTGGACAGCCAGGAATTGGATAGTGATGAAACACAACATCCAGCATCTGTTGTAAAATCAGAATCTTCTGAGTCAACTTCCTGCACAAGCCTTGATTCTGAATTTAATTCTCCAAAGGATTCTAGTTTTGTGAGCACAACAGAGGACAAGCAATCTTTCACTAGTTCAAGTGATTCAGCAAAGGAAGTAACACGGCAAAGGACCATCTCTGATCTGGGAAACATCTACATTGATGTTAAAGAAAGTGACTATTTGTATGCAGCAGGACACACAATTCACAAAGCACTAGATTGTGAGGTTAATGGAAGATATGAAGAGGCTTTTAGCTTGTACAAGAGTTGTGTTGGTTTGCTGTTGAGTGGTGTGCAAGGTACATGACTTGTTCAATTCATTTTGTTTATTTAAATACAGGACTGGTAATAAACAGTGGAATATTTGAAATCTACAGGTCTAACTAATATTCTCAGACTGACTGACTCAGCATCCAAACTAAATGATTGGAACTATTAATAGCTGTATGTGTAGGTTAGCTGTTGGGAGAAGTCAGATGTTTTTTTTTTTTTCAAGAGAAAATGTCACCGAGAAGAAACGATTACTGGTACATCTTTCAATTGAAAACAATTTTTGTTTTTCAGGGGAAAAGGACATAAAAAGAAGGGAAGCTGTGAGGCGTAAAACAGCTCAGTATCTACTGAAAGCTGAAGCTCTTTATAGCACTTATCTTGCAGGAAAAGATTCAACAGAGAAATCAGAGAAGGTACAGTGTACTAAGCAGCTATTTTTCCTGCCAACATTGTTGGTAAGAGCACCAGTGAGAGAACAGAGTGGTAAGTTGTGGGTTCAAATCCCAGACCAGAGTTTAACAAATCAGTTGAGATTGTTGAGTGATTGCACTGTTGATGTCATCAACCAGGTGCCCTTGTCTTCCT